>CM062495.1:53451970-53494470 GCA_031479575.1 Coregonus ussuriensis | reverse complement strand
TATTTAAGTCTGAGCAGAGGTTGACGAAAACCTTCAAAGGTGGCGGTGCTATGTTGCCTGTTATCTTGAATACCAGGCAGATGTTTGAGTGTAGAATGAAATGGTGTAAACTTAACAGGCTAAACTTGTTGAGTACACTCTTTGGAAACGGGTTTCAACAGTGTTCTTTGGCTGTCACCAAAGGAGAACACTTTTTGGTTCCAGGTAAAAGTATTTTTGGTTCCATGTAGAACCCTCTGTGGAATGGAGCCCAAAAGGGTTCTACCTGGACACAGAAGAGGTTCTACCTGGAACCAAAAAGGGTTCTCCTATGGGGACAGTGGAAGAAAAGGGGTTCTCCTATGGGGACAGTGGAAGAAAAGGGTTCTCCTATGGGGACAGTGGAAGAAAAGGGTTCTCCTATGGGGACAGTGGAAGAAAAGGGTTCTCCTATGGGGACAGTGGAAGAATCCTTTCAGGATGTAGATAGCACCTTTTTATCGGAGTGTAGGCCCATATTGTAGTGGTGGTTCCGTGGTTTTCTGTGAAAAACAAACTAAATAAATGTTCATTGATGGTGGGGAGTTACTATGAAACATCCCCAGAAATACTATGAAACATCCCCACTTTTAGCACACGTTTGCCAGCAGGCAAAGTAACCTGTGTGTGCTGAGACATGTCTCACTCAACATTGACAGGACTGATAAAAAGACATCAATGAGCAAAACAATGACATGCAAACAAAAGATAACGTATCTAACATGCATTATTAGGAGACTAGATACAAATAGCTAATCATGGCTACCAATGTTCTAGCATTCATTCATTGAGGCAAGCAGATCAGAGATGTCAAGGTGCAGTGGTGGAAAAAGTACCCAATTGTCATACTTTAGTAAAAGTATAGATACAGTTGAAGTCGGAAGTTTACATACACCTTAGCCAAATACATTTAAACTAGTTTTTTCACAATATCTGACATTTAATCCTAGTAAAAATTCCCTGTCTTAGGTCAGTTAGGATCACCACTTTATTTTAAGAATGTGAAATGTCAGAATAATAGTAGAGAGAATGATTTATTTCAGCTTTTATTTCTTTCATCACATTCCCAGTGGGTCAGAAGTTTACATACACTCAATTAGTATTTGGTAGCATTGCCTTTAAATTGTTTAACTTGGGTCAAACGTTTCGGGTAGCCTTCCAAAAGCTTCCCACAATAAGTTGGGTAAATTTTGGCCCATTCCTCCTGACAGAGCTGGTGTAACTGAGTCAGGTTTGTAGGCCTCCTTGCTCGCACACGCTTTTTCAGTTCTGCCCACAAACGTTCTATAGGATTGAGGTCAGGGCTTTGTGATGGCTACTCCAATACCTTGACTTTGTTGTCCTTAAGCCATTTTGCCACAACTTTGGAAGTATGCTTGGGGTCATTGTCCATTTGGAAGACCCATTTGCGACCAAGCTTTAACTTCCTGACTGATGTCTTGAGATGTTGCTTCAATATATCCACATAATGTTCCCTCCTCATGATGCCATCTATTTTGTGAAGTGCACCAGTCCCTCCTGCAGCAAAGCACCCCCACAGCATGATGCTGCCACCCCTGTGCTTCACGGTTGGGATGGTGTTCTTCGGCTTGCAAGCAACCCCCTTTTTCCTCCAAACATAACGATAGTCATTATGGCCAAACAGTAACACTCAGACATTATTTACAAAAGATGCATTTGTGTTTAGTGACTCCGCCAGGCCATAGGCAGTAGGGATGACCACGTGTTCTCTTGATAAGCGTGTGAATTTCATACTATTCCTGTCCTTCTGTGACGTTCTGGCTCCGGGACTCTTAGTAGTGAGCCAGGGTTGTCATTTTCGTTTGGGTGTAGTTCTATGTGGGATCTAGTTGTTTCATTTCTATGTTTGGTTTTGATGTTGATTTAGTCATATGACTCCCAATCGGAGGTAACGAGTGTCAGCTGTCGGCTCGTTATCTCTGATTGGGAGCCATATTTATACTGTGTGGTTTCACCTTGGGTTTGTGGGTTTTTGTTTCCTTGTTGCTGTTAGTCATTATCAGTATAGAACTTCACTTTCGTCATATTTGGTTTGTTGTTTTGATCGTGGTTTCTTTATAATAAAGTCTACGATGTTCGCTCAACACGCTGCGCTTTGGTCTCCTCCTTTTGACGATCGTGACAGAAAAACCCACCATAAAAGGACCAAGCAGCGCGTCCAGGAGCAAAGGGTCTGGACATGGGAGGAACTGTTGGACGGTAAAGGGTCCTGGACTTGGGAGGAGATCCTGGATGGTATGGATCGCCGACCATGGAACGAGACGGTGGAGAGGCGACGGCGAGAGGAGCAACGGCATCGGCAGGGCCATCGTCGGAAGGACGGGAGGCAACCCCAAAAAATTTTTTGGGGGGGGCACATGGCTTGGGCGGCTGGGCAGCAGGAGGCTGCCACAGGGAGAAAAGGAGAGAAGGCTAACGGAGTACGGGAGCCATTGGCGAGTAGAGGGAGGGAAGTGTGTGTGGCACGGCGTGAAAGACTGATGTGTGTTGCCAGTCCGGTCCGGCCCGTTCCTGATCCTCGGTTGAGGCCAGTGGTGTGTGTTCCCGGTACGGACCGGCCTGTTCCTACTCCAAGCACCAGGTCCATGGTGTGCTACGCCAGCCCGGCCCGGCCTGTTCCGGCCACTCGCACCAGGGATGCGGTGCGCGTCGCCAACCCAGCCCGGCCTGTTCCTGCTCCACGCACCAGGGATACGGTGCGCTTCGCCAGCCCGGCCCGGCCTGTTCCGGCCACTCGCACCAGGGATACGGTGCGCGTCGCCAGCCCAGCCCGGCCTGTTCCTACTCCACGCACCAGGGATACGGTGCGCTTCGCCAGCCCGGCCCGGCCTGTTCCGGCCTCTCGCACCAGAGATACGGTGCGCGTCGCCAGCCCAGCCCGGCCTGTTCCTGCTCTCCGCACTAGGCCTTATGTGCGTCCCCAGGGTCCAGCATGCCCTGTTGCTGCTCTCCGCACTAGGCCTTATGTGCGTCCCCAGGGCCAAGCATGCCCTGTTGCTGCTTCCCGCACTAGCCCTGAGATGCGTGTCCTCAGCCCGGTACCTCCAGTTCCGGCACCACGCATCAGGCCTACGGTGCGTCCCCAGGGCCAAGCATGCCCTGTTGCTTCTCCCCGCACTAGCCCTGAGATGCGTGTCCTCAGCCCGGTACCTCCAGTTCCGGCACCACGCATCAGGCCTACGGTGCGTCCCCAGGGCCAAGCATGCCCTGTTGCTTCTCCCCGCACTAGCCCTGAGATGCGTGTCCTCAGCCCGGTACCTCCAGTTCCGGCACCACGCACCAGGCCTACGGTGCGCCTCAGACGGCCAGAGTCTGCCGTCTGCCCAACGGGGCCTGAACTGTCCGTCTGCCCAATGCCGTCTGAACTGCCCGTCTGCCCAACGGCGCCTGAACTGTCCGTCTGCCCAACGCCGTCTGAACTGTCCGTCTGCCCAACGCCGTCTGAACTGCCCGTCTGTACTGAGCCTGCAAAGCCGCCCGTCTGCCATGAGCCTTCAGAGCCGTCCGCCAGACCGGAGCCGCTAGAGCTCTCCGCCAGACAGGATCAGCCAGAGCCTTCCGCCAGACAGGATCAGCCAGAGCCTTCCGCCAGACAGGATCAGCCAGAGCTTTCCGCCAGACAGGATCAGCCAGAGCCTTCCGCCAGACAGGATCAGCCAGAGCCTTCCGTCAGACCGGATCAGCCAGAGCCTTCCGCCAGACGGGATCAGCCAGATCCTTCCGCCAGACGGGATCAGCCAGAGCCTTCCGCCTGCCATGAGCAGCCAGATCCGTCAGCCAGCCATGAGCAGCCAGATCCGTCAGCCAGCCATGAGCAGCCAGATCCGTCAGCCAGCCATGAGCCGTCCAGCCAGGATCCGCCAGAGCCGTCCAGCCAGGATCCGCCAGAGCCGTCCAGCCAGGATCCGCCAGAGCCAGCCAGCCAGGATCCGCCATTTAGTCAGGTGCTGGCCCTTAGTCCAGTGCTGCCCCTTAGTCCAGTGCTGCCCCTTAGTCCGGTGCTGTCCCTCAGCCTGGTGCTGCCTCTTAGTCCGGTGCGGCCCCTTAATCCAGGTGGGTTTAAGTGGAGGGTGGTCATTGGGAGGAGGTTAAGAAAGCGGGTAGTAACTATAGTGGGGTGGTGGTCAAGCCCGGAGCCGGAACCGCCTCCGGGGAGCAACACCCACCCAGCCCTCCCCTATTGTGGGGTTGTGAGGCGCGGTCGCAGTCCGCGCCTTTAGGGGGGGGTACTGTGACGTTCTGGCTCCGGGACTCTTAGTAGTGAGCCAGGGTTGTCATTTTCGTTTGGGTGTAGTTCTATGTGGGATCTAGTTGTTTCATTTCTATGTTTGGTTTTGATGTTGATTTAGTCATATGACTCCCAATCGGAGGTAACGAGTGTCAGCTGTCGGCTCGTTATCTCTGATTGGGAGCCATATTTATACTGTGTGGTTTCACCTTGGTTTTGTGGGTTTTTGTTTCCTTGTTGCTGTTAGTCATTATCAGTATAGAACTTCACTTTCGTCATATTTGGTTTGTTGTTTTGATCGTGGTTTCTTTATAATAAAGTCTACGATGTTCGCTCAACACGCTGCGCTTTGGTCTCCTCCTTTTGACGATCGTGACACCTTCTAAGCATTCCACATGTAATGAGTACTTTGGGTTGTCATGGAAAATGTATGGAGTAAAAATAACAATATTTTCTTCAGGAATGTACTGAAGGAAAAGTAAAAGTAGTTAAAAATATAAATAGTTAATTGCAGTGCTAGCTGTGCCACTAGAGATCCTGGTTCGAGTCCAGGCTCTGTTGCAGCCGGCCGCGACCGGGAGACCCATGGGGCGGCGCACAATTGGCCCAGCGTTGTCCAGGGTAGGGGAGGGTTTGGCCGGCAGGGATGTTATTGTACCACCGCGCACTAGCGACTCCTGTGGCAGGCCGGGCGCAGTGCACGCTGACTCGGTCGCCAGGTGTGCGGTGTTTCCACCGACACATTGGTGCGGCTGGCTTCCGGGTTAAGCGGGCACTGTGTCAAGAAGCAGTGCGGCTCGGTTGGGTTGTGTTTCGGAGGACAGGGGACATAGAGAGTCAAAATATGCAGAAAGGGAGGAGAGGAGGGTTGAGGAGGCAGAATCAGGAGATCGGAGGGAGAAGGATTTAGCAGAGGGAAGAGATGATATGATGGAAGAGGAGAGAGTAGCGGGAGAGAGAGCGAAGGTTGTGACGGTACATTACCATCTGAGTAGGGGCAGAGTGAGTAGTGTTGGAGGAGAGCGAGAGAGAAAAGGATACAAAGTAGTGGTCGGAGACTTGGAGGGGAGTTGCAGTGAGATTAGTAGAAGAACAGCATCTAGTAAAGATGAGGTCAAGCGTATTGCCTGCCTTGTGAGTAGGGGGGGACGGTGAGAGGGTGAGGTCAAAAGAGGAGAGGAGTGGAAAGAAGGAGGCAGAGAGAAATGAGTCAAAGGCAGACGTAGGGAGGTTGAAGTCCCCCAGAACTGTGAGGGGTGAGCCATCCTCAGGAAAGGAACTTATCAAGGCGTCAAGCTCATTGATTAACTCTCCAAGGGAACCTGGAGAGCGATAAATGATAAGGATGTTAAGCTTGAATGGGCTAGTGACTGTGACAGCATGGAATTCAAATGAGGAGATAGACAGATGGGTCAGGGGAGAAAGAGAGAATGTCCACTTGGGAGAGATGAGGATTCCTGTGCCACCACCCCTCTGACCAGATGCTCTCGGGGTATGCGAGAACACATGATCAGACGAGGAAAGAACAGTAGGAGTAGCAGTGTTTTCTGTGGTAATCCATGTTTCCGTCAGCGCCAAGAAGTCGAGGGACTGGAGGGTAGCATAGGCTGAGATGAACTCTGCCTTGTTGGCTGCAGAACGGCAGTTCCAGAGGCTGCCAGAGACCTGGAACTCCACGTGGGTGGTGCGCGCAGGGACCACCAGATTAGAGAGGCAGCAGCCACGAGGTGTGAAGCGTTTGTATGGCCTGTGCAGAGAGGAGAGAACAGGGATAGACAGACACATAGTTGACAGGCTACAGAAAAGGCTACAATAATGCAAAAGAGATCGGAATAAAATTAACTAAACATTTGGGGAAGCGAGAGAGCGGGGCCTCCCTCACTTACGTTTCACTGAAACCCAAATATAACTCTCCCAACTTCCACTTTAGAAATTATAATTGTTGTAAACTACAGCGGTTCAATGTTTCTAGGAATAGATTCTAACTTAGTTTATTCAGCTAGCTAACTTGGTACAGTATTCTTCCGTGAAAACCGCCCAGGGCACCGTATTCTATGACGCCATAGCTAACTAGCATGCCAACATCCAATAACACACGGTTTAGCACCAATACTTGGTTACAACAAACTACCAATAGTGTGTTAACACACTAAACAGATAATTCGTGTCCGTGTCTAGTTCCTTTCATAACGCAGCAATAATTAAACGTTGGCTAGCTTGCACAAAGTCAGTCATGCTAGCTACACAAGTGGACTACACATCTCGAATGTTCAGAAAGGGAAGCTTTATGTTGCAAAATTCTCATTGACTAAAATTATATTGTATTTAGCTGCTACAGTACTGCTAGCTGGTAGTGTTGGCTATCTAGCAATGGCTGCGGTGTTGACTTTGTTTGAAAAACGGCATCGCTGCGAACGAATGTAGCTGGCTAGCTAACCTCGATAGTTTCTCTATACTACACCTTTATCTTTGATACAAAGACAACTATGTAGCTAGCTAACATTACACTAATCAAATTGTTCCATTGTAATGTAATGTGTCATATTACCTGCGGAGCGAAGTATAGACTACTCACTCCAACTCCAACTCTACATGTAAGAGAAGGGATTAAGATGGCGTCCGAACTTTCTGTACTTTTTTTCAACAACGTTTTAGATCCAATTTGTTTATTTTCTATGAACAAAGGCTCCGTTTACTTTAGGTAATAATATGTAAATATGTGATGTCACGATAAAATGTGTTAGTTAATATTTGTACGAAAATAGCGTTTAACAGTTCGCTAGCTTGATGCTAACCAAATTTAGCTTGGCTAATCGCTAGTTAGCTCTAGGCTAGTTGGTTTCAGTCAATGTTAGCTTACATGTTAGTGGTTAATAATGTAATCTTGTAGCATTGTTTCGCATAGGTCTCCAGTAATGTATAGTTTTTTAGAAATTGACACTGAAAGTACAGTGAGTTACATGTAATGTGAATGTGTAGACGTATTGTGACTCCAGGTTTGGATGAATGGACCTACGGGACTGCCATGGGCAAGTCCCTTGACAGGTACCAGGAATTGTGGGAGGACAACCTGAAGGTAATTATCTTTGCACACAACAGCCGCGTCCAGGCCTCCAGAGTACTCACCCTATCACAGGCCTCCAGAGTCCTCACCCTATCACAGGCCTCCAGAGTCCTCACCCTATCACAGGCCTCCAGAGTCCTCACCCTATCACAGGCCTCCAGAGTCCTCACCCTATCACAGGCCTCCAGAGTCCTCACCCTATCACAGGCCTCCAGAGTCCTCACCCTATCACAGGCCTCCAGAGTCCTCACCCTATCACAGGCCTCCAGAGTCCTCACCCTATCACCTGCTGGTGTACGGACGGGAGCCGCAGCTGTTTACTGAGGTAAACAATGCAATTCTATATACAATTATTGCATATTCTGTAGTATTAAACATGTGTGATTGACTATTGCTATTTTTGTGTAACGTACTTTGAGACCTGATGTGGTGGAAGTTGTCGAACCAGATGAGAAGGATGTGGAGGTTTTTGGCAAAAATTAGTCCGCTGTTATTTATTTTCTTTTTCTTTCAAGACTGTTCTCAGGGCAGGTTCTAGATAGGTTCAAGTCGCGTCGGGGACCATTTTAGCTTTCGTTAACCTAATTATCCTAACCTGCCACATTAATTATCCTAACCTGCCACATTAATTATCCTACCCTGCCACATTAATTATCCTAACATGCTGCGTTAATTCTCGTAACCTGCTATGAAAAGGAACTTCTTCTAGTCAAAACCGGCAGTCCTGAGAACAGTCTTGGTTTTAACTATGCGATACAGCTCTCTCTCTCTCTCTCACACACACACACACACACACACACACACACACACACACACACACACACACACACACACACACACACGCCACAGACAGTTTGGCGCCGCCAGCTACAGCAGCGTTCGGGTACTACTGTAAAGAAATACAGTATATTAGAGTAATTTTTACAGGAGGCTTACAATTACAGTTAATAACAGTATTTTTCAGGATTTTACCCATAATGCAGTGCAACCTACAGCATTGATGCTGTAAAACACATTTAAGTTATTTTACTGTGCATTCTACAGTGTTTTACTGTTGAAATTAGAGAAAAGTCCTACAGTGTACTACTGGTGATATACAGTGGGGGTAAAAAGTATTTAGTCAGCCACCAATTGTGCAAGTTCTCCCACTTAAAAAGATGAGAGAGGCCTGTAATTTTCATCATAGGTACACGTCAACTATGACAGACAAAATGAGAAAAAAAATCCAGAAAATCACATTGTAGGATTTTTTATGAATTTATTTGCAAATTATGGTGGAAAATAAGTATTTGGTCAATAACAAAAGTTTCTCAATGCTTTGTTATATACCCTTTGTTGGCAATGACACAGGTCAAACGTTTTCTGTAAGTCTTCACAAGGTTTTCACACACTGTTGCTGGTATTTTGGCCCATTCCTCCAAGCAGATCTCCTCTAGTGATGTTTTGGGGCTGTCGCTGGGCAACACGGACTTTCAACTCCCTCCAAAGATTTTCTATGGGGTTGAGATCTGGAGACTGGCTAGACCACTCCAGGACCTTGAAATGCTTCTTACGAAGCCACTCCTTCGTTGCCCGGGCGGTGTGTTTGGGATCATTGTCATGCTGAAAGACCCAGCCACGTTTCATATTCAATGCCCTTGCTGATGGAAGGAGGTTTTCACTCAAAATCTCACGATACATGGCCCCATTAATTTTTTCCTTTACACGGATCAGTCGTCCTGGTCCCTTTGCAGAAAAACAGCCCCAAAGCATGATGTTTCCACCCCCATGCTTCACAGTAGGTATGGTGTTCTTTGGATGCAACTCAGCATTCTTTGTCCTCCAAACACGACGAGTTGAGTTTTTACCAAAAAGTTATATTTTGGTTTCATCTGACCATATGACATTCTCCCAATCCTCTTCTGGATCATCCAAATGCACTCTAGCAAACTTCAGACGGGCCTGGACATGTACTGGCTTAAGCAGGGGGACACATCTGGCACTGCAGGATTTGAGTCCCTGGCGGCGTAGTGTGTTACTGATGTTAGGCTTTGTTACTTTGGTCCCAGCTCTCTGCAGGTCATTCACTAGGTCCCCCCGTGTGGTTCTGGGATTTTTGCTCACCGTTCTTGTGATCATTTTGACCCCACGGGGTGAGATCTTGCGTGGAGCCCCAGATCGAGGGAGATTATCAGTGGTCTTGTATGTCTTCCATTTCCTAATAATTGCTCCCACAGTTGATTTCTTCAAACCAAGCTGCTTACCTATTGCAGATTCAGTCTTCCCAGCCTGGTGCAGGTCTACAATTTTGTTTCTGGTGTCCTTTGACAGCTCTTTGGTCTTGGCCATAGTGGAGTTTGGAGTGTGACTGTTTGAGGTTGTGGACAGGTGTCTTATATACTGAAAACAAGTTCAAACAGGTGCCATTAATACAGGTAACGAGTGGAGGACAGAGGAGCCTCTTGAAGAAAAAGTTACAGGTCTGTGAGAGACAGAAATCTTGCTTGTTTGTAGGTGACCAAATACTTATTTTCCACCATAATTTGCAAATAAATTCATTAAAAATCTCAATTTGTCTGTCATAGTTGACGTGTACCTATGATGAAAATTACAGTCCTCTCTCATCTATTTAAATGGGAGAACTTGCACAATTGGTGGCTGACTAAATACATTTTTTCCCCACTGTACCATTTTATTTATCACCATTTTGGTCTTCAGACAAGTTCCTTACCTTCTTTCCTTTCCCCTGGCTCTATTTTTGCTGCAATCAGATATTTCTGTTAACTGCATGTGCGACATAACTCCACTCCACCAGTCCTATTTATGATATAATTTACAGTGCCTTACAAAAGTATTCATCCCCCTTGCCGTTTTTCCTATTTTGTTGCATTACAACCTGTAATTTAAATGGATTTGTATTTGTATTTCATGTAATGGACATACACAAAATAGTCAAATTGGTGAAGTGAAATTAAAAAAATAACTTGTATCAAAAAATTCGAAACAATAAATAACGGAAAAGTGGTGCGTGCATACAGTGGGGAAAAAAGTATTTAGTCAGCCACCAATTGTGCAAGTTCTCCCACTTAAAAAGATGAGAGAGGCCTGTAATTTTCATCATAGGTACACGTCAACTATGACAGACAAATTTAGTGAAAAAAAATCCAGAAAATCACATTGTAGGATTTTTAATGAATTTATTTGCAAATTATGGTGGAAAATAAGTATTTGGTCACCTACAAACAAGCAAGATTTCTGGCTCTCACAGACCTGTAACTTCTTCTTTAAGAGGCTCCACTGTCCTCCACTCGTTACCTGTATTAATGGCACCTGTTTGAACTTGTTATCAGTATAAAAGGCACCTGTCCACAACCTCAAACAGTCACACTCCAAACTCCACTATGGCCAAGACCAAAGAGCTGTCAAAGGACACCAGAAACAAAATTGTAGACCTGCACCAGGCTGGGAAGACTGAATCTGCAATAGGTAAGCAGCTTGGTTTGAAGAAATCAACTGTGGGAGCAATTATTAGGAAATGGAAGACATACAAGACCACTGATAATCTCCCTCGATTTGGGGCTCCACGCAAGATCTCACCCCGTGGGGTCAAAATGATCACAAGAACGGTGAGCAAAAATCCCAGAACCACACGGGGGGACCTAGTGAATGACCTGCAGAGAGCTGGGACCAAAGTAACAAAGCCTACCATCAGTAACACACTACGCCGCCAGGGACTCAAATCCTGCAGTGCCAGACATGTCCCCCTGCTTAAGCCAGGCCTGTCTGAAGTTTGCTAGAGTGCATTTGGATGATCCAGAAGAGGATTGGGAGAATGTCATATGGTCAGATGAAACCAAAATATAACTTTTTGGTAAAAACTCAACTCGTCGTGTTTGGAGGACAAAGAATGCTGAGTTGCATCCAAAGAACACCATACCTACTGTGAAGCATGGGGGTGGAAACATCATGCTTTGGGGCTGTTTTTCTGCAAAGGGACCAGGACGACTGATCCGTGTAACGGAAAGAATGAATGGGGCCATGTATCATGAGATTTTGAGTGAAAACCTCCTTCCATCAGCAAGGGCATTGAAGATGAAACGTGGCTGGGTCTTTCAGCATGACAATGATCCCAAACACACCGCCCGGGCAACGAAGGAGTTGCTTCGTAAGAAGCATTTCAAGGTCCTGGAGTGGCCTAGCCAGTCTCCAGATCTCAACCCCATAGAAAATCTTTGGAGGGAGTTGAAAGTCTGTGTTGCCCAGCGACAGCCCCAAAACATCACTGCTCTAGAGGAGATCTGCATGGAGGAATGGGCCAAAATACCAGCAACAGTGTGTGAAAACCTTGTGAAGACTTACAGAAAACGTTTGACCTGTGTCATTGCCAACAAAGGGTATATAACAAAGTATTGAGAAACTTTTGTTATTGACCAAATACTTATTTTCCACCATAATTTGCAAATAAATTCATTAAAAATCCTACAATGTGATTTTCTGGATTTTTTTTCTCATTTTGTCTGTCATAGTTGACGTGTACCTATGATGAAAATTACAGGCCTCTCTCATCTTTTTAAGTGGGAGAACTTGCACAATTGGTGGCTGACTAAATACTTTTTTTCCCCACTGTATGTATTCACCCCCTTTGCTATGAAGCCACTAAATACGATCTGGTGCAACCAATTACCTTCAGAAGTCACATAATTAGTTAAATAAAGTCCACCTGTGTGCAATCTAAGTGTCACATGATCCCAGTATATATACACCTGTTCTGAAAGGCCCAAGAGTCTGCAACACCACTAAGCAAGGGGCACCACCAAGCAAGCGGCACCATGAAGACCAAGGAGCTCTCCAAACAGGTCAGGGACAAAGTTGTGGAGAAGTTCAGATCAGGGTTGGGTTATAAAAAAAAATCGGAAACTTTGAACCTCCCACGGAGCACCATTAAATCCATTATTAAAAAATGGAAAGAAAATGGCATCACAACAAATCTGCCAAGAGAGGGCCGCCCACCAAAACTCACAGACCAGGCAAGGAGGGCATTAATCAGAGGCAACAAAGAGACCAAAGATAACCCTGAAGGAGCTGCAAAGCTCCACAGCGGAGATTGGAGTATCTGTCCATAGGACCACTTTAAGCCGTACACTCCACAGAACTGGGCTTTATGGAAGAGGGGCCAGAAAAAAGAAATTTCTTAAAGAAAAAAATAAGCAAACACATTTGCTGTTCGCCAAAAGGCATGTGGGAGACTCCCCAAACATATGGAAGATGGTACTCTGGACAGATGAGACTAAAATTGAGCATTTTAGCCATCAAGGAAATCTCTATGTCTGGCGCAAAGCCAACACCTCTCATCACCCCGAGAACACCATCCATGTTTTTCATCGGCAGGGACTGGGAAACTGGTCAGAATTGAAGGAATGATGGATGGCGTTAAATACAGTGAAATTCTTGAGGGAAACCTGTTTCAGTCTTCCAGAGATTTGAGACTGAGACAGAGGTTCACCTTCCATTTTGCATCTTCAAAGTGGTAGGCATGTTGTGTAAATCAAATGATACAACCCCCCCCCCAAAAAAATCTATTTTAATTCCAGGTTGTACAGTGAGGGAAAAAAGTATTTGATCCCCTGCTGATTTTGTACGTTTGCCCACTGACAAAGACATGATCAGTCTATAATTTTAATGGTAGGTTTATTTGAACAGTGAGAGACAGAATAACAACAACAAAATCCAGAAAAACGCATGTCAAAAATGTTATAAATTGATTTCCAGTTTAATGAGGGAAATAAGTATTTGACCCCTCTGCAAAACATGACTTAGTACTTGGTGGCAAAACCCTTGTTGGCAATCACAGAGGTCAGATGTTTCTTGTAGTTGGCCACCAGGTTTGCACACATCTCAGGAGGGATTTTGTTCCACTCCTCTTTGCAGATCTTCTCCAAGTCATTAAGGTTTCGAGGCTGACGTTTGGCAACTCAAACATTCAGCTCCCTCCACAGATTTTCTATGGGATTAAGGTCTGGAGACTGGCTAGGCCACTCCAGGACCTTAATGTGCTTCTTCTTGAGCCACTCCTTTGTTGCCTTGGCCGTGTGTTTTGTCATGCTGGAATACCCATCCACGACCCATTTTCAATGCCCTGGCTGAGGGAAGGAGGTTCTCACCCAAGATTTTACGGTACATGGCCCCGTCCATCGTCCCTTTGATGCAGTGAAGTTGTCCTGTCCCCTTAGCAGAAAAACACCCCCAAAGCTTAAAATTTGAGTTGATGCCAAAGAGCTTCATTTTGGTCTCATCTGACCACAACACTTTCACCCAGTTCTCCTGAGTGGCGCAGTGGTCTAAGGCACTGCATCGCAGTGCTAGCTGTGCTACTAGAGATCCTGGTTCAAATCCAGGCTCTGTCGCAGCCGGCCGCGACCGGGAGACTCATGGGCAGCGCACAATTGGCCTAGCGTTGTCCAGGGTAGGGGAGGGAATGGCCGGCAGGGATGTAGCTCAGTTGATAGAGCATGGCGTTTGCAACGCCAGGGTTGTGGGTTCGATTCCCACGGGGGACCAGTATGAAAAAAATAAAAATATGTATTCACTAACTGTAAGTCGCTCTGGATAAGAGCGTCTGCTAAATGACGTAAATGTAAATGTTCTCCTCTGAATCATTCAGATGTTCATTGGCAAACTTCAGACGGCCCTGTATATGTGCTTTCTTGCGCAGGGGGACCTTGCGGACGCTGCAGGATTTCAGTCCTTCACGGCGTAGTGTGTTACCAATTGTTTTCTTGGTGACTATGGTCCCAGCTGCTTTGAGATCATTGACAAGATCCTCCCGTGTAGTTCTGGGCTGATTCCTCACCGTTCTCATGATCATTGCAACTTCACGAGGTGAGATCTTGCATGGAGCCCCAGGCCGAGGGAGATTGACAGTTATTTTGTGTTTCTTCCATTTGCGAATAATCGCACCAACTGTTGTCACCTTCTCACCAAGCTGCTTGGCGATGGTCTTGTAGCCCATTCCAGCATTGTGTAGGTCTACAATCTTGTCCCTGACATCCTTGGAGAGCTCTTTGGTCTTGGCCATGGTGGAGAGTTTGGAATCTGATTGATTGATTGCTTCTGTGGACAGGTGTCTTTTATACAGGTAACAAGCTGAGATTAGGAGCACTCCCTTTAAGAATGTGCTCCTAATCTCAGCTCGTTACCTGTATAAAAGACACCTGGGAGGCAGAAATCTTTCTGATTGAGAGGGGGTCAAATACTTATTTCCCTCATTAAAATGCAAATCAATTTATAACATTTTTGACATGCGTTTTTCTGGATTTTGTTGTTGTTATTCTGTCTCTCACTGTTCAAATAAACCTACCATTAAAATGATAGACTGATCATTTCTTTGTCAGTGGGCAAACGTACAAAATCAGCAGGGGACCAAATACATTTTTCCCTCACTGTAAGGCAACAAAATATGAAAAATGCCAAGGAGGGTGAATGCTTTCGCAAGCCACTGTACAAAGATTATACCGTTTTTTATTTTTTTTCCCAAAATAATGGTTTTCTATCAATTAGAATATTTGGGTTTAACCATAACATTTTTTATAATATTTCGTCAGCCTTTTCTGATGGATTAAACTGAAATTGCAACCAGCTTTCTGGTTGGAGATGATTTCATTTTCAAATGATGATGTGTGTTGGACAGAGGTGGGTCCTGGTAGCAGAGGATTGGCTCAGGCCTGTGGGAGACACATGGCTCAGCTAGAAGACAATGACCAGGCACCTATGGTACAGACCGTCCCCATCCCTCCTATCACCTGGACAGACAGAGACATGTAAGAATCATTCATGCATGTGTGCATGTCATCACACAGCATACAAGTCATCCATGTCTTTAAATACAGTGCCTTGCAAAAGTATTCATCCCCCTAGGAGTTCTTCCTATTTTGTTGCATTACAACCTATAATTTAAATGGATTTTTATTTGGATTTCATGTAATGGACATACACAAAATAGTCCAAATTGGTGAAGTGAAATTAAACAAATAACTTGTTAAAGAAATACTAAAAAATAAATAACGGTAAAGTGGTGCGTGCATATGGATTCACCCCATTTGCTATGAAGCCCCTAAATAAGATCTGGTGCAACCAATTACCTTCAGAAGTCACATAATAAGTTAAATAAAGTCCACAGAGGGCACACCTCCTCAGTGATAACAGTATAACTCTGGTTCATAGGCTCATGATTACTGCATACTGTTGGGCTCCCGAGTGGCGCAGCGGTCCAAGGCACTGCATCTCAGTGCTTGAAGCGTCACTACAGACCCCCCCTGGTTCGATTCCAGGCTGTATCACAACCGGCCGTGATTGGGAGTCCCATAGGGCGGCGCACAATTGGCCCAGCGTCGTCCGGGTTTGGCCGGTGTAGGCCGTCATTGTAAATAAGAATTTGTTCTTAACTGACTTGTCTAGTTAAATATAAATACAATAGCTGTAGGACAAACAGAGGTAATTAGGGGAACATAAATTAAGTTACTTACATTGTGTCCGCCCCTAGGATAATGTACATTTGATGCAGCATTATGACGACTCATTGTCACAATGGTAGGGATTAACTGAGATGGTCTTGGGTCATTGATAAGTCATTGTTTCAACACAGCCTTGAAATGCGTGGACAGAGTCCAGGAGCCAAGATTATTTGGAAGGACCGTCATTCTTGTAGAGTATCTTCTGTTTCCAGAAGGTGTCATATCTATCTCTATCACTCCAGTATCCCAGCACATTGTAAATATGGTATTGGAACTGACCCTGTATATGTACTACCAGTCAAAAGTTTGGACACCTACTCATTCAATGGTTTTTCTTTATGTTGACTGTTTTCTACATTGTAGAATAATAGTGAAGACATCAAAACGATGAAGCAGTTTGATTTATTGAATATGAGCTGCAGCGTAAACCAACTTGCACATAACATTCTGAAAACCATATGTTTCTTAGAGCTTGGTGAGAGTGGGGTTGTCCTATGGTTATTTGCATACAACCTTCCCACAACATTCTGGGAATGGTGCAGGATAACCAGCTAGAACATAACGTTCTTAGGTGGGAATTTCAGTCCTTCAGCAAAACGTTTACTCTAGGTTTCCACATGGTTCTATTTAAAGTCATCTTCTCAGAACATTAAGAAAACATTCCATAAAAAACACCAGAAAACATTAGTAACGTTCAAAGAACGTTCTAAGAATGTTATTTAAAAACAAATACATTCCGTTCTCAGTGTCAACAAAACTCTCTATTCTCTATCTTGTTAAGTTAAGTGTTTTCAGGTGTGTTGGTGTCACGCTCGTCGTATACAGAGGACCAAGGCGTAGCGTTATTTGCGAACATATTTTATTAATTTGAATGATAACACGAACAAAAACAACAAACGATAACGTGACGTCCAAAGGCGCAAACCACAAACCTACACCGGAACAAGATCCCACAAACACTGTGGGAAAACTGGCTGCTTAAGTATGGTGCCCAATCAGAGACAACAAGCAACAGCTGATACACGTTGCCTCTGATTGAGAACCACACTGGCCAACATAGAAATACTAAACTAGAATGAAAAACAAATGAAAACTCACACCCTGGCTCAACATACTAGAGTCCCCAGAGCCAGGGCGTGACAGTTGGCCGTGCCCACTAATTGGCCACACCTTATCTTAATGAGTGCTTGTTTCCTTTGAAATGGGGTCTGTTTGAATAGACTAAAATGAACCGCTTTAAACATGGCATGCTCCATCCTCGTGGTGCAGTGGACTAATCCATGGATAGAGAACAGAAGATCATAGGTTTGAATCTCACTGACGCCATACCACAATAAAAAAGAAATGTGTTTGATTAATACCTAAAATTACTTTATGTGTCCTATCTGTGCTTGGAGTTCAAAACAGTTAATTTAAGCTAGCAGTGTAATTAAAAGTCTTATTGAAACACGTTTTCAGAACGTTATTTAATTACCTTCAAATAACCTATAATTTCCGTTCTCAGAACGTTATTAAAACATTCAGGGAACCATAGTAAAACGTTCTCAGAACCTCCCTGCAACCTAAAAATGAACGTTCCCAGACTGGTGGAATTTTCACTTCCGCTCTCAGAAGGTAAAAAAAAAAAAACTGTTTTACCGATCAGGAAACTTATGGCTTCGTTCCCAGAACCAATGGAAAACCAAAAAACGTATGTGCCAAGCACTTCCAAGGAACCGAATGTGCTAGCTGGGAGGTGTGGTGCAGGGTTAGGGTTAGGGTTCGGGTTCGGGTTAGGGTTAGGGTTAGGGTTCGGGTTCGGGTTTGGGTTTGGGTTAGGGTTCGGGTTCGGGTTCGGGTTTGGGTTTGGGTTAGGGTTCGGGTTCGGGTTCGGGTTTGGGTTTGGGTTAGGTTTAGGGTTAGGGTTAGAGACTAGGGATTTTCACGTAATGAAACATTCAGTTGAACGGAAACTGTGCTGTACTGAACGACCAGTGGAAAAACGGAGAGGGGTTGGGTTGTAGGTTGGGAAATGCTGTCAGCATGGCCACTGCCTTTTAAATACGTCACTCATTGCTTTAAGCCACACCCCGCCACACCCACCAAACGGGAGCAAACATACCTCAAAGTATTTTCCAGAACATACCAGCAGTAGTGGTGCGTGGGTAAAATCAATGGGCCATATTACAACCTATGGGTTGGGCCATATTACAACCTATGGGTTGGGCCATATTACAACCTATGGGTTGGGCCATATTACAACCTATGGGTTGGGCCATATTACAACCTATGGGTTGGGCCATATTACAACCTATGTGTTGTGATAATTGAGTTCTTTGCTCTATAACCTGTTAGTTCATATGCCTTGACACCGCGATATAAAGGCCTGAAGGCCGAGACAATAAGAAGACACAGTGGCGGAATAAATTCAACCACACCTTTGTTTCATCACAAAACCGGAGAGCAACATCTGTCCGGTGAAGTCCACAAAGCATATTGCATCTAACAGACAGTTACATGACCTACAGCACGGTCAGGCAAGTTAATGTTTCAGACGTTTTCGGACCACTAAACAACTATTGATTTAGAACCACAGTTACCGTAAGTCGCAAAGAAAACAGGAGCTGCCTCCACTATTCCAGCACCATTTCAACTTCAACATCATCAAATCACCTCTGCTTAGTCTAATACAGTGACAACTAAAAGATACCGAAAACGATTTAGTCCAATCAACGTAAGCTAAATATGATGTGGCTGTCAATGGTTCTGATTTCTGTGTGTGTGTGTGTTTGTGTGTGTGTGTGTGTGTGTGTGTGTGTGTGTGTGCATTCATGCAAATCGAAAAAACATGTTGACTCACCCTACTTGTAGAAAAACGCTAACACCATCCTCCTCTCTTTCATGTTGACCAAACGGTCTACGACTCTGTCATACAATACACACTTTTAGTTTGTTGTCCCAGGCTACCTGGCTAAAATGCTCACTAGCCTAACTTCCATTCATGGGCAACGTTAGCTAGTTAACATTAGCCTTCTACATCTAGCTACATATTGAACTTCCATCCTCTCAGGCCAGGGGCACAATGTATGAATTAATGGTTGGATCAGAATTGCCGTTATAATCATTGGCCAGTACGGAGAATTAAGTAAAACCACAAGTTCAAATCCCTATATCCATCCATTGCTAATTTAGGAAAGAGACACTTTTTGCTAGTTAGCTAGCCACCGGAGGACAACAACACAACGAGATGCAACAATTCATTCAAGTTGTTTCTGTCAATGACGTATTGCTCTCGATGTGACGTGATTGGCCAAATCCAAACTGGCTGATTGGCTATTAATTTATACTTTTTTTTAAATCAAGGGAGGCCAAATGCTTGCTGGCTTCCCGTGCATTCAACGCTACGGGCGGCAACAATGTCATACTCTTTTTGACCAGACAGCATCAGATAGATGGCCTACGCATAAAGAGACAGAGGGGCGCTGTTTCACTCGCTCTGATGCTTTTTCCAGTGAGATACATTCAGCCTCTTGGCCAATACACTGAGCAAATATGTCACGCCCTGGCTCTGGGGACTCTTATATGTTGAGCCAGGGTGTTAGTCTCTATGTTTAGTGTTCTATGTTCATGTTCTAGTTCATGTGTTTCTATGTTGGCCGGGGTGGTTCCCAATCAGAGGCAGCTGTGGCTTGTTGTCTCTGATTGGGACCCATACTTAGGCAGCCTGTTTTGCACTTGTCATTTGTGGGATCTTGTTCCGGAGAGGTTTGTGTTTTGTCAACCTTAGGAATTCACGTATCGTTTTGTTGTTTTGTAGTTGACTGTAAAGTACTCATTAAAAGATGTACGCATATCACGCTGCGCCTTGGTCCGTTACTTATGACGATCGTGACAAAATAAGAGGCAAAACAAATACTGTTTTACTATAGCCAATACTGATGGGACCATGGAGTGGTGGGTAAACCAAGGTGTGGTCATAATGATTTGTATAGGACCATGGAGTGGTGGGTAAACCAAGGTGTGGTCATAATGATTTGTATAGGACCATGGAGTGGTGGGTAAACCAAGGTGTGGTCATAATGATTTGTATAGGACCATGGAGTGGTGGGTAAACCAAGGTGTGGTCATAATGATTTGTATAGGACCATGGAGTGGTGGGTAAACCAAGGTGTGGTCATAATGATTTGTATAGGACCATGGAGTGGTGGGTAAACCAAGGTGTGGTCATAATGATTTGTATAGGACCATGGAGTGGTGGGTAAACCAAGGTGTGGTCATAATGATTTGTATAGGACCATGGAGTGGTGGGTAAACCAAGGTGTGGTCATAATGATTTGTATAGGACCATGGAGTGGTGGGTAAACCAAGGTGTGGTCATAATGATTTGTATAGGACCATGGAGTGGTGGGTAAACCAAGGTGTGGTCATAATGATTTGTATAGGACCATGGAGTGGTGGGTAAACCAAGGTGTGGTCATAATGATTTGTATAGGACCATGGAGTGGTGGGTAAACCAAGGTGTGGTCATAATGATTTGTATAGGACCATGGAGTGGTGGGTAAACCAAGGTGTGGTCATAATGATTTGTATAGGACCATGGAGTGGTGGGTAAACCAAGGTGTGGTCATAATGATTTGTATAGGACCATGGAGTGGTGGGTAAACCAAGGTGTGGTCATAATGATTTGTATAGGACCATGGAGTGGTGGGTAAACCAAGGTGTGGTCATAATGATTTGTATAGGACCATGGAGTGGTGGGTAAACCAAGGTGTGGTCATAATGATTTGTATAGGACCATGGAGTGGTGGGTAAACCAAGGTGTGGTCATAATGATTTGTATAGGACCATGGAGTGGTGGGTAAACCAAGGTGTGGTCATAATGATTTGTATAGGACCATGGAGTGGTGGGTAAACCAAGGTGTGGTCATAATGATTTGTATAGGACCATGGAGTGGTGGGTAAACCAAGGTGTGGTCATAATGATTTGTATAGGACCATGGAGTGGTGGGTAAACCAAGGTGTGGTCATAATGATTTGTATAGGACCATGGAGTGGTGGGTAAACCAAGGTGTGGTCATAATGATTTGTATAGGACCATGGAGTGGTGGGTAAACCAAGGTGTGGTCATAATGATTTGTATAGGACCATGGAGTGGTGGGTAAACCAAGGTGTGGTCATAATGATTTGTATAGGACCATGGAGTGGTGGGTAAACCAAGGTGTGGTCATAATGATTTGTATAGGACCATGGAGTGGTGGGTAAACCAAGGTGTGGTCATAATGATTTGTATAGGACCATGGAGTGGTGGGTAAACCAAGGTGTGGTCATAATGATTTGTATAGGACCATGGAGTGGTGGGTAAACCAAGGTGTGGTCATAATGATTTGTATAGGACCATGGAGTGGTGGGTAAACCAAGGTGTGGTCATAATGATTTGTATAGGACCATGGAGTGGTGGGTAAACCAAGGTGTGGTCATAATGATTTGTATAGGACCATGGAGTGGTGGGTAAACCAAGGTGTGGTCATAATGATTTGTATAGGACCATGGAGTGGTGGGTAAACCAAGGTGTGGTCATAATGATTTGTATAGGACCATGGAGTGGTGGGTAAACCAAGGTGTGGTCATAATGATTTGTATAGGACCATGGAGTGGTGGGTAAACCAAGGTGTGGTCATAATGATTTGTATAGGACCATGGAGTGGTGGGTAAACCAAGGTGTGGTCATAATGATTTGTATAGGACCATGGAGTGGTGGGTAAACCAAGGTGTGGTCATAATGATTTGTATAGGACCATGGAGTGGTGGGTAAACCAAGGTGTGGTCATAATGATTTGTATAGGACCATGGAGTGGTGGGTAAACCAAGGTGTGGTCATAATGATTTGTATAGGACCATGGAGTGGTGGGTAAACCAAGGTGTGGTCATAATGATTTGTATAGGACCATGGAGTGGTGGGTAAACCAAGGTGTGGTCATAATGATTTGTATAGGACCATGGAGTGGTGGGTAAACCAAGGTGTGGTCATAATGATTTGTATAGGACCATGGAGTGGTGGGTAAACCAAGGTGTGGTCATAATGATTTGTATAGGACCATGGAGTGGTGGGTAAACCAAGGTGTGGTCATAATGATTTGTATAGGACCATGGAGTGGTGGGTAAACCAAGGTGTGGTCATAATGATTTGTATAGGACCATGGAGTGGTGGGTAAACCAAGGTGTGGTCATAATGATTTGTATAGGACCATGGAGTGGTGGGTAAACCAAGGTGTGGTCATAATGATTTGTATAGGACCATGGAGTGGTGGGTAAACCAAGGTGTGGTCATAATGATTTGTATAGGACCATGGAGTGGTGGGTAAACCAAGGTGTGGTCATAATGATTTGTATAGGACCATGGAGTGGTGGGTAAACCAAGGTGTGGTCATAATGATTTGTATAGGACCATGGAGTGGTGGGTAAACCAAGGTGTGGTCATAATGATTTGTATAGGACCATGGAGTGGTGGGTAAACCAAGGTGTGGTCATAATGATTTGTATAGGACCATGGAGTGGTGGGTAAACCAAGGTGTGGTCATAATGATTTGTATAGGACCATGGAGTGGTGGGTAAACCAAGGTGTGGTCATAATGATTTGTATAGGACCATGGAGTGGTGGGTAAACCAAGGTGTGGTCATAATGATTTGTATAGGACCATGGAGTGGTGGGTAAACCAAGGTGTGGTCATAATGATTTGTATAGGACCATGGAGTGGTGGGTAAACCAAGGTGTGGTCATAATGATTTGTATAGGACCATGGAGTGGTGGTTAAACCAAGGTGTGGTCATAATGATTTGTATAGGACCATGGAGTGGTGGATTAAACCAAGGTGTGGTCATAATGATTTGTATAGGACCATGGAGTGGTGGGTAAACCAAGGTGTGGTCATAATGATTTGTATAGGACCATGGAGTGGTGGGTAAACCAAGGTGTGGTCATAATGATTTGTATAGGACCATGGAGTGGTGGTTAAACCAAGGTGTGGTCATAATGATTTGTATAGGACCATGGAGTGGTGGGTAAACCAAGGTGTGGTCATAATGATTTGTATAGGACCATGGAGTGGTGGGTAAACCAAGGTGTGGTCATAATGATTTGTATAGGACCATGGAGTGGTGGGTAAACCAAGGTGTGGTCATAATGATTTGTATAGGACCATGGAGTGGTGGGTAAACCAAGGTGTGGTCATAATGATTTGTATAGGACCATGGAGTGGTGGGTAAACCAAGGTGTGGTCATAATGATTTGTATAGGACCATGGAGTGGTGGGTAAACCAAGGTGTGGTCATAATGATTTGTATAGGACCATGGAGTGGTGGGTAAACCAAGGTGTGGTCATAATGATTTGTATAGGACCATGGAGTGGTGGGTAAACCAAGGTGTGGTCATAATGATTTGTATAGGACCATGGAGTGGTGGGTAAACCAAGGTGTGGTCATAATGATTTGTATAGGACCATGGAGTGGTGGGTAAACCAAGGTGTGGTCATAATGATTTGTATAGGACCATGGAGTGGTGGGTAAACCAAGGTGTGGTCATAATGATTTGTATAGGACCATGGAGTGGTGGGTAAACCAAGGTGTGGTCATAATGATTTGTATAGGACCATGGAGTGGTGGGTAAACCAAGGTGTGGTCATAATGATTTGTATAGGACCATGGAGTGGTGGGTAAACCAAGGTGTGGTCATAATGATTTGTATAGGACCATGGAGTGGTGGGTAAACCAAGGTGTGGTCATAATGATTTGTATAGGACCATGGAGTGGTGGGTAAACCAAGGTGTGGTCATAATGATTTGTATAGGACCATGGAGTGGTGGGTAAACCAAGGTGTGGTCATAATGATTTGTATAGGACCATGGAGTGGTGGGTAAACCAAGGTGTGGTCATAATGATTTGTATAGGACCATGGAGTGGTGGGTAAACCAAGGTGTGGTCATAATGATTTGTATAGGACCATGGAGTGGTGGGTAAACCAAGGTGTGGTCATAATGATTTGTATAGGACCATGGAGTGGTGGGTAAACCAAGGTGTGGTCATAATGATTTGTATAGGACCATGGAGTGGTGGGTAAACCAAGGTGTGGTCATAATGATTTGTATAGGACCATGGAGTGGTGGGTAAACCAAGGTGTGGTCATAATGATTTGTATAGGACCATGGAGTGGTGGGTAAACCAAGGTGTGGTCATAATGATTTGTATAGGACCATGGAGTGGTGGGTAAACCAAGGTGTGGTCATAATGATTTGTATAGGACCATGGAGTGGTGGGTAAACCAAGGTGTGGTCATAATGATTTGTATAGGACCATGGAGTGGTGGGTAAACCAAGGTGTGGTCATAATGATTTGTATAGGACCATGGAGTGGTGGGTAAACCAAGGTGTGGTCATAATGATTTGTATAGGACCATGGAGTGGTGGGTAAACCAAGGTGTGGTCATAATGATTTGTATAGGACCATGGAGTGGTGGGTAAACCAAGGTGTGGTCATAATGATTTGTATAGGACCATGGAGTGGTGGGTAAACCAAGGTGTGGTCATAATGATTTGTATAGGACCATGGAGTGGTGGGTAAACCAAGGTGTGGTCATAATGATTTGTATAGGACCATGGAGTGGTGGGTAAACCAAGGTGTGGTCATAATGATTTGTATAGGACCATGGAGTGGTGGGTAAACCAAGGTGTGGTCATAATGATTTGTATAGGACCATGGAGTGGTGGGTAAACCAAGGTGTGGTCATAATGATTTGTATAGGACCATGGAGTGGTGGGTAAACCAAGGTGTGGTCATAATGATTTGTATAGGACCATGGAGTGGTGGGTAAACCAAGGTGTGGTCATAATGATTTGTATAGGACCATGGAGTGGTGGGTAAACCAAGGTGTGGTCATAATGATTTGTATAGGACCATGGAGTGGTGGGTAAACCAAGGTGTGGTCATAATGATTTGTATAGGACCATGGAGTGGTGGGTAAACCAAGGTGTGGTCATAATGATTTGTATAGGACCATGGAGTGGTGGGTAAACCAAGGTGTGGTCATAATGATTTGTATAGGACCATGGAGTGGTGGGTAAACCAAGGTGTGGTCATAATGATTTGTATAGGACCATGGAGTGGTGGGTAAACCAAGGTGTGGTCATAATGATTTGTATAGGACCATGGAGTGGTGGGTAAACCAAGGTGTGGTCATAATGATTTGTATAGGACCATGGAGTGGTGGGTAAACCAAGGTGTGGTCATAATGATTTGTATAGGACCATGGAGTGGTGGGTAAACCAAGGTGTGGTCATAATGATTTGTATAGGACCATGGAGTGGTGGGTAAACCAAGGTGTGGTCATAATGATTTGTATAGGACCATGGAGTGGTGGGTAAACCAAGGTGTGGTCATAATGATTTGTATAGGACCATGGAGTGGTGGGTAAACCAAGGTGTGGTCATAATGATTTGTATAGGACCATGGAGTGGTGGGTAAACCAAGGTGTGGTCATAATGATTTGTATAGGACCATGGAGTGGTGGGTAAACCAAGGTGTGGTCATAATGATTTGTATAGGACCATGGAGTGGTGGGTAAACCAAGGTGTGGTCATAATGATTTGTATAGGACCATGGAGTGGTGGGTAAACCAAGGTGTGGTCATAATGATTTGTATAGGACCATGGAGTGGTGGGTAAACCAAGGTGTGGTCATAATGATTTGTATAGGACCATGGAGTGGTGGGTAAACCAAGGTGTGGTCATAATGATTTGTATAGGACCATGGAGTGGTGGGTAAACCAAGGTGTGGTCATAATGATTTGTATAGGACCATGGAGTGGTGGGTAAACCAAGGTGTGGTCATAATGATTTGTATAGGACCATGGAGTGGTGGGTAAACCAAGGTGTGGTCATAATGATTTGTATAGGACCATGGAGTGGTGGGTAAACCAAGGTGTGGTCATAATGATTTGTATAGGACCATGGAGTGGTGGGTAAACCAAGGTGTGGTCATAATGATTTGTATAGGACCATGGAGTGGTGGGTAAACCAAGGTGTGGTCATAATGATTTGTATAGGACCATGGAGTGGTGGGTAAACCAAGGTGTGGTCATAATGATTTGTATAGGACCATGGAGTGGTGGGTAAACCAAGGTGTGGTCATAATGATTTGTATAGGACCATGGAGTGGTGGGTAAACCAAGGTGTGGTCATAATGATTTGTATAGGACCATGGAGTGGTGGGTAAACCAAGGTGTGGTCATAATGATTTGTATAGGACCATGGAGTGGTGGGTAAACCAAGGTGTGGTCATAATGATTTGTATAGGACCATGGAGTGGTGGGTAAACCAAGGTGTGGTCATAATGATTTGTATAGGACCATGGAGTGGTGGGTAAACCAAGGTGTGGTCATAATGATTTGTATAGGACCATGGAGTGGTGGGTAAACCAAGGTGTGGTCATAATGATTTGTATAGGACCATGGAGTGGTGGGTAAACCAAGGTGTGGTCATAATGATTTGTATAGGACCATGGAGTGGTGGGTAAACCAAGGTGTGGTCATAATGATTTGTATAGGACCATGGAGTGGTGGGTAAACCAAGGTGTGGTCATAATGATTTGTATAGGACCATGGAGTGGTGGGTAAACCAAGGTGTGGTCATAATGATTTGTATAGGACCATGGAGTGGTGGGTAAACCAAGGTGTGGTCATAATGATTTGTATAGGACCATGGAGTGGTGGGTAAACCAAGGTGTGGTCATAATGATTTGTATAGGACCATGGAGTGGTGGGTAAACCAAGGTGTGGTCATAATGATTTGTATAGGACCATGGAGTGGTGGGTAAACCAAGGTGTGGTCATAATGATTTGTATAGGACCATGGAGTGGTGGGTAAACCAAGGTGTGGTCATAATGATTTGTATAGGACCATGGAGTGGTGGGTAAACCAAGGTGTGGTCATAATGATTTGTATAGGACCATGGAGTGGTGGGTAAACCAAGGTGTGGTCATAATGATTTGTATAGGACCATGGAGTGGTGGGTAAACCAAGGTGTGGTCATAATGATTTGTATAGGACCATGGAGTGGTGGGTAAACCAAGGTGTGGTCATAATGATTTGTATAGGACCATGGAGTGGTGGGTAAACCAAGGTGTGGTCATAATGATTTGTATAGGACCATGGAGTGGTGGGTAAACCAAGGTGTGGTCATAATGATTTGTATAGGACCATGGAGTGGTGGGTAAACCAAGGTGTGGTCATAATGATTTGTATAGGACCATGGAGTGGTGGGTAAACCAAGGTGTGGTCATAATGATTTGTATAGGACCATGGAGTGGTGGGTAAACCAAGGTGTGGTCATAATGATTTGTATAGGACCATGGAGTGGTGGGTAAACCAAGGTGTGGTCATAATGATTTGTATAGGACCATGGAGTGGTGGGTAAACCAAGGTGTGGTCATAATGATTTGTATAGGACCATGGAGTGGTGGGTAAACCAAGGTGTGGTCATAATGATTTGTATAGGACCATGGAGTGGTGGGTAAACCAAGGTGTGGTCATAATGATTTGTATAGGACCATGGAGTGGTGGGTAAACCAAGGTGTGGTCATAATGATTTGTATAGGACCATGGAGTGGTGGGTAAACCAAGGTGTGGTCATAATGATTTGTATAGGACCATGGAGTGGTGGGTAAACCAAGGTGTGGTCATAATGATTTGTATAGGACCATGGAGTGGTGGGTAAACCAAGGTGTGGTCATAATGATTTGTATAGGACCATGGAGTGGTGGGTAAACCAAGGTGTGGTCATAATGATTTGTATAGGACCATGGAGTGGTGGGTAAACCAAGGTGTGGTCATAATGATTTGTATAGGACCATGGAGTGGTGGGTAAACCAAGGTGTGGTCATAATGATTTGTATAGGACCATGGAGTGGTGGGTAAACCAAGGTGTGGTCATAATGATTTGTATAGGACCATGGAGTGGTGGGTAAACCAAGGTGTGGTCATAATGATTTGTATAGGACCATGGAGTGGTGGGTAAACCAAGGTGTGGTCATAATGATTTGTATAGGACCATGGAGTGGTGGGTAAACCAAGGTGTGGTCATAATGATTTGTATAGGACCATGGAGTGGTGGGTAAACCAAGGTGTGGTCATAATGATTTGTATAGGACCATGGAGTGGTGGGTAAACCAAGGTGTGGTCATAATGATTTGTATAGGACCATGGAGTGGTGGGTAAACCAAGGTGTGGTCATAATGATTTGTATAGGACCATGGAGTGGTGGGTAAACCAAGGTGTGGTCATAATGATTTGTATAGGACCATGGAGTGGTGGGTAAACCAAGGTGTGGTCATAATGATTTGTATAGGACCATGGAGTGGTGGGTAAACCAAGGTGTGGTCATAATGATTTGTATAGGACCATGGAGTGGTGGGTAAACCAAGGTGTGGTCATAATGATTTGTATAGGACCATGGAGTGGTGGGTAAACCAAGGTGTGGTCATAATGATTTGTATAGGACCATGGAGTGGTGGGTAAACCAAGGTGTGGTCATAATGATTTGTATAGGACCATGGAGTGGTGGGTAAACCAAGGTGTGGTCATAATGATTTGTATAGGACCATGGAGTGGTGGGTAAACCAAGGTGTGGTCATAATGATTTGTATAGGACCATGGAGTGGTGGGTAAACCAAGGTGTGGTCATAATGATTTGTATAGGACCATGGAGTGGTGGGTAAACCAAGGTGTGGTCATAATGATTTGTATAGGACCATGGAGTGGTGGGTAAACCAAGGTGTGGTCATAATGATTTGTATAGGACCATGGAGTGGTGGGTAAACCAAGGTGTGGTCATAATGATTTGTATAGGACCATGGAGTGGTGGGTAAACCAAGGTGTGGTCATAATGATTTGTATAGGACCATGGAGTGGTGGGTAAACCAAGGTGTGGTCATAATGATTTGTATAGGACCATGGAGTGGTGGGTAAACCAAGGTGTGGTCATAATGATTTGTATAGGACCATGGAGTGGTGGGTAAACCAAGGTGTGGTCATAATGATTTGTATAGGACCATGGAGTGGTGGGTAAACCAAGGTGTGGTCATAATGATTTGTATAGGACCATGGAGTGGTGGGTAAACCAAGGTGTGGTCATAATGATTTGTATAGGACCATGGAGTGGTGGGTAAACCAAGGTGTGGTCATAATGATTTGTATAGGACCATGGAGTGGTGGGTAAACCAAGGTGTGGTCATAATGATTTGTATAGGACCATGGAGTGGTGGGTAAACCAAGGTGTGGTCATAATGATTTGTATAGGACCATGGAGTGGTGGGTAAACCAAGGTGTGGTCATAATGATTTGTATAGGACCATGGAGTGGTGGGTAAACCAAGGTGTGGTCATAATGATTTGTATAGGACCATGGAGTGGTGGGTAAACCAAGGTGTGGTCATAATGATTTGTATAGGACCATGGAGTGGTGGGTAAACCAAGGTGTGGTCATAATGATTTGTATAGGACCATGGAGTGGTGGGTAAACCAAGGTGTGGTCATAATGATTTGTATAGGACCATGGAGTGGTGGGTAAACCAAGGTGTGGTCATAATGATTTGTATAGGACCATGGAGTGGTGGGTAAACCAAGGTGTGGTCATAATGATTTGTATAGGACCATGGAGTGGTGGGTAAACCAAGGTGTGGTCATAATGATTTGTATAGGACCATGGAGTGGTGGGTAAACCAAGGTGTGGTCATAATGATTTGTATAGGACCATGGAGTGGTGGGTAAACCAAGGTGTGGTCATAATGATTTGTATAGGACCATGGAGTGGTGGGGTAAACCAAGGTGTGGTCATAATGATTTGTATAGGACCATGGAGTGGTGGGTAAACCAAGGTGTGGTCATAATGATTTGTATAGGACCATGGAGTGGTGGGTAAACCAAGGTGTGGTCATAATGATTTGTATAGGACCATGGAGTGGTGGGTAAACCAAGGTGTGGTCATAATGATTTGTATAGGACCATGGAGTGGTGGGTAAACCAAGGTGTGGTCATAATGATTTGTATAGGACCATGGAGTGGTGGGTAAACCAAGGTGTGGTCATAATGATTTGTATAGGACCATGGAGTGGTGGGTAAACCAAGGTGTGGTCATAATGATTTGTATAGGACCATGGAGTGGTGGGTAAACCAAGGTGTGGTCATAATGATTTGTATAGGACCATGGAGTGGTGGGTAAACCAAGGTGTGGTCATAATGATTTGTATAGGACCATGGAGTGGTGGGTAAACCAAGGTGTGGTCATAATGATTTGTATAGGACCATGGAGTGGTGGGTAAACCAAGGTGTGGTCATAATGATTTGTATAGGACCATGGAGTGGTGGGGTAAACCAAGGTGTGGTCATAATGATTTGTATAGGACCATGGAGTGGTGGGTAAACCAAGGTGTGGTCATAATGATTTGTATAGGACCATGGAGTGGTGGGTAAACCAAGGTGTGGTCATAATGATTTGTATAGGACCATGGAGTGGTGGGTAAACCAAGGTGTGGTCATAATGATTTGTATAGGACCATGGAGTGGTGGGTAAACCAAGGTGTGGTCATAATGATTTGTATAGGACCATGGAGTGGTGGGTAAACCAAGGTGTGGTCATAATGATTTGTATAGGACCATGGAGTGGTGGGTAAACCAAGGTGTGGTCATAATGATTTGTATAGGACCATGGAGTGGTGGGTAAACCAAGGTGTGGTCATAATGATTTGTATAGGACCATGGAGTGGTGGGTAAACCAAGGTGTGGTCATAATGATTTGTATAGGACCATGGAGTGGTGGGTAAACCAAGGTGTGGTCATAATGATTTGTATAGGACCATGGAGTGGTGGGTAAACCAAGGTGTGGTCATAATGATTTGTATAGGACCATGGAGTGGTGGGTAAACCAAGGTGTGGTCATAATGATTTGTATAGGACCAGTGGCGGCTCCTGAAAAAATTCTCAGGAGGGGCAATTTTTCTGATGATTTAGGTGACCTACACACATTTTAAAAAAGATATGTCCAGCAACAACATGAAGACAGGGGCAGCATATAAGTCAATACCAGAAGCATTTATTGACTGATCTGGGGAGATGGATTCCAGTTTCTGTGACAGATTATAAATAATCTCTGATGCCTTTGTTATATTAGCTTTTGGTTGAATGTACTGTCGTAGTAAATATATAATGTTATAGCTTGGTCTGACTAAAATCTTGTGCATGACCCATTTTGTGTTCAGTTCTTCCAACTCACGAGTTCTTGCTCTGAGGACACACACACACACACACACACACACATCATCACTGATAACACACACACACACACACACACACACACACATCATCACTGTTAAACACACACACACACACACACACACAAATTCCCTCTCTTTAGGCTGAACATTTGAAGACAGAGAACCCGACTCAGAGCCAATGCAACAGTGGAGGGGTATGGACAGAGCAGACCCGCCTCCTACGCCTCGGGAACCAATCAAGGGACTAGAAGAAGGACCCCTTTTCTTTATGTTGCATTGTATAAAGTAATGCTAAAAACTCTGTTTTTGATCCCTTCTCAACTGTTCTCCATAAGAGGCAATTGAATGGGTCCATGCATGTAGCTTGAGCAGATACCAGCTATCTCTGTGTTTAATAAACTGCCTTTTTGCTTAAACATATTCCTCTCCGTTTAGCGTCGTTGGTATTGTACTTCCTCTCCTTATGATTACACCAACATTATCAACAGTACACAACGGTAACAAACTATTGGGGGAACTCACGGGGCAGATAGTAAGGTCGCAAATCGCAATGACACAGAAAGCAGTTCAATGTCGGGGTACAGTCGCTCTCTTACCAGGATCGCGGTCCGCTCTGACCAGGGTGAAGCCTGTCTCCCAGCTGTATTGGATTCCGCTTGCCAGCAGCGTTTTCATTATTTAGTCAGTTCGTAGCGGGTATGTACACGATCAACAAGATCAGTCCAAAACCGAAGATCAGTCCAAAGCAGAATGTTTGCAGAATGTTTGTAAACTAAGTCTACAAATTAAAAACATAAAATAACGCCACACTGCAGGTCGCAACATAGACGCTGCTAGCCGCCATTGTCTTAGTTACGTTCAACGTTACGTCACGTATGACGAAAGCGCGTAAGTGCATGCACACAGACACCCATAGAGAATGTATTGAAAGCTTTGAAATGTGAAAAAAATAGATTTTACATGACAGGCTATGAGAGACTTCTGGGCGATTTTCAACCTGACTGAAATCGCCCAAAAAACGGGCGGGGCCATTTGAAGCACGACTTTAGCCTGATTTGACATTTAGTGGCTGGCAGATCAGACGTGAACACTGATAACTGCTGTTGCCGTGATATAATTTTTTATAAATTTATAAAAAAAAAAAAAAAAAAAAAAAAAAATTTATTTTTTATAATTGATTAGAAAAAAAATCCCTTCCTTTTCCCGTTTGGCAGTGCGTCGCCCATATCGCCCTATTGAACAAGCCGTCCCTGTATAGGACCATGGAGTGGTGGGTAAACCAAGGTGTGGTCATAATGATTTGTATAGGACCATGGAGTGGTGGGTAAACCAAGGTGTGGTCATAATGATTTGTATAGGACCATGGAGTGGTGGGTAAACCAAGGTGTGGTCATAATGATTTGTATAGGACCATGGAGTGGTGGGTAAACCAAGGTGTGGTCATAATGATTTGTATAGGACCATGGAGTGGTGGGTAAACCAAGGTGTGGTCATAATGATTTGTATAGGACCATGGAGTGGTGGGTAAACCAAGGGTGTGGTCATAATGATTTGTATAGGACCATGGAGTGGTGGGTAAACCAAGGTGTGGTCATAATGATTTGTATAGGACCATGGAGTGGTGGGTAAACCAAGGTGTGGTCATAATGATTTGTATAGGACCATGGAGTGGTGGGTAAACCAAGGTGTGGTCATAATGATTTGTATAGGACCATGGAGTGGTGATTAAACCAAGGTGTGGTCATAATGATTTGTATAGGACCATGGAGTGGTGGGTAAACCAAGGTGTGGTCATAATGATTTGTATAGGACCATGGAGTGGTGGGTAAACCAAGGTGTGGTCATAATGATTTGTATAGGACCATGGAGTGGTGGGTAAACCAAGGTGTGGTCATAATTGATTTGTATAGGACCATGGAGTGGTGGGTAAACCAAGGTGTGGTCATAATGATTTGTATAGGACCATGGAGTGGTGGGTAAACCAAGGTGTGGTCATAATGATTTGTATAGGACCATGGAGTGGTGGGTAAACCAAGGTGTGGTCATAATGATTTGTATAGGACCATGGAGTGGTGGGTAAACCAAGGTGTGGTCATAATGATTTGTATAGGACCATGGAGTGGTGGGTAAACCAAGGTGTGGTCATAATGATTTGTATAGGACCATGGAGTGGTGGGTAAACCAAGGTGTGGTCATAATGATTTGTATAGGGACCATGGAGTGGTGGGTAAACCAAGGTGTGGTCATAATGATTTGTATAGGACCATGGAGTGGTGGGGTAAACCAAGGTGTGGTCATAATGATTTGTATAGGACCATGGAGTGGTGGGTAAACCAAGGTGTGGTCATAATGATTTGTATAGGACCATGGGAGTGGTGGGTAAACCAAGGTGTGGTCATAATGATTTGTATAGGACCATGTGAGTGGTGGGTAAACCAAGGGTGTGGTCATAATGATTTGTATAGGACCATGGAGTGGTGGGTAAACCAAGGTGTGGTCATAATGATTTGTATAGGACCATGGAGTGGTGGGTAAACCAAGGTGTGGTCATAATGATTTGTATAGGACCATGGAGTGGTGGGTAACAAGGTGTGGTCATAATGATTTGTATAGGACCATGGAGTGGTGGTAAACCAAGGTGTGGTCATAATGATTTGTATAGGACCATGGAGTGGTGGGTAAACCAAGGTGTGGTCATAATGATTTGTATAGGACCATGGAGTGGTGGGTAAACCAAGGTGTGGTCATAATGATTTGTATAGGACCATGGAGTGGTGGGTAAACCAAGGTGTGGTCATAATGATTTGTATAGGACCATGGAGTGGTGGGTAAACCAAGGTGTGGTCATAATGATTTGTATAGGACCATGGAGTGGTGGGTAAACCAAGGTGTGGTCATAATGATTTGTATAGGACCATGGAGTGGTGGGTAAACCAAGGTGTGGTCATAATGATTTGTATAGGACCATGGAGTGGTGGGTAAACCAAGGTGTGGTCATAATGATTTGTATAGGACCATGGAGTGGTGGGGTAAACCAAGGTGTGGTCATAATGATTTGTATAGGACCATGGAGTGGTGGGTAAACCAAGGTGTGGTCATAATGATTTGTATAGGACCATGGAGTGGTGGGTAAACCAAGGTGTGGTCATAATGATTTGTATAGGACCATGGAGTGGTGGGTAAACCAAGGTGTGGTCATAATGATTTGTATAGGACCATGGAGTGGTGGGTAAACCAAGGTGTGGTCATAATGATTTGTATAGGACCATGGAGTGGTGGGTAAACCAAGGTGTGGTCATAATGATTTGTATAGGACCATGGAGTGGTGGGTAAACCAAGGTGTGGTCATAATGATTTGTATAGGACCATGGAGTGGTGGGTAAACCAAGGTGTGGTCATAATGATTTGTATAGGACCATGGAGTGGTGGGTAAACCAAGGTGTGGTCATAATGATTTGTATAGGACCATGGGAGTGGTGGGTAAACCAAGGTGTGGTCATAATGATTTGTATAGGACCATGGAGTGGTGGGTAAACCAAGGTGTGGTCATAATGATTTGTATAGGACCATGGAGTGGTGGGTAAACCAAGGTGTGGTCATAATGATTTGTATAGGACCATGGAGTGGTGGGTAAACCAAGGTGTGGTCATAATGATTTGTATAGGACCATGGAGTGGTGGGTAAACCAAGGTGTGGTCATAATGATTTGTATAGGACCATGGAGTGGTGGGTAAACCAAGGTGTGGTCATAATGATTTGTATAGGACCATGGAGTGGTGGGTAAACCAAGGTGTGGTCATAATGATTTGTATAGGACCATGGGAGTGGTGGGTAAACCAAGGTGTGGTCATAATGATTTGTATAGGACCATGGAGTGGTGGGTAAACCAAGGTGTGGTCATAATGATTTGTATAGGACCATGGAGTGGTGGGTAAACCAAGGTGTGGTCATAATGATTTGTATAGGACCATGGAGTGGTGGGTAAACCAAGGTGTGGTCATAATGATTTGTATAGGACCATGGAGTGGTGGGTAAACCAAGGTGTGGTCATAATGATTTGTATAGGACCATGGAGTGGTGGGTAAACCAAGGTGTGTGGTCATAATGATTTGTATAGGACCATGGAGTGGTGGGTAAACCAAGGTGTGGTCATAATGATTTGTATAGGACCATGGAGTGGTGGGTAAACCAAGGTGTGGTCATAATGATTTGTATAGGACCATGGAGTGGTGGGTAAACCAAGGTGTGGTCATAATGATTTGTATAGGACCATGGAGTGGTGGGTAAACCAAGGTGTGGTCATAATGATTTGTATAGGACCATGGAGTGGTGGGTAAACCAAGGTGTGGTCATAATGATTTGTATAGGACCATGGAGTGGTGGGTAAACCAAGGTGTGGTCATAATGATTTGTATAGGACCATGGAGTGGTGGGTAAACCAAGGTGTGGTCATAATGATTTGTATAGGACCATGGAGTGGTGGGTAAACCAAGGTGTGGTCATAATGATTTGTATAGGACCATGGAGTGGTGGGTAAACCAAGGTGTGGTCATAATGATTTGTATAGGACCATGGAGTGGTGGGTAAACCAAGGTGTGGTCATAATGATTTGTATAGGACCATGGAGTGGTGGGTAAACCAAGGTGTGGTCATAATGATTTGTATAGGACCATGGAGTGGTGGGTAAACCAAGGTGTGGTCATAATGATTTGTATAGGACCATGGAGTGGTGGGTAAACCAAGGTGTGGTCATAATGATTTGTATAGGACCATGGAGTGGTGGGTAAACCAAGGTGTGGTCATAATGATTTGTATAGGACCATGGAGTGGTGGGTAAACCAAGGTGTGGTCATAATGATTTGTATAGGACCATGGAGTGGTGGGTAAACCAAGGTGTGGTCATAATGATTTGTATAGGACCATGGAGTGGTGGGTAAACCAAGGTGTGGTCATAATGATTTGTATAGGACCATGGAGTGGTGGGTAAACCAAGGTGTGGTCATAATGATTTGTATAGGACCATGGAGTGGTGGGTAAACCAAGGTGTGGTCATAATGATTTGTATAGGACCATGGAGTGGTGGGTAAACCAAGGTGTGGTCATAATGATTTGTATAGGACCATGGAGTGGTGGGTAAACCAAGGTGTGGTCATAATGATTTGTATAGGACCATGGAGTGGTGGGTAAACCAAGGTGTGGTCATAATGATTTGTATAGGACCATGGAGTGGTGGGTAAACCAAGGTGTGGTCATAATGATTTGTATAGGACCATGGAGTGGTGGGTAAACCAAGGTGTGGTCATAATGATTTGTATAGGACCATGGAGTGGTGGGTAAACCAAGGTGTGGTCATAATGATTTGTATAGGACCATGGAGTGGTGGGGTAAACCAAGGTGTGGTCATAATGATTTGTATAGGACCATGGAGTGGTGGGTAAACCAAGGTGTGGTCATAATGATTTGTATAGGACCATGGAGTGGTGGGTAAACCAAGGTGTGGTCATAATGATTTGTATAGGACCATGGAGTGGTGGGTAAACCAAGGTGTGGTCATAATGATTTGTATAGGACCATGGAGTGGTGGGTAAACCAAGGTGTGGTCATAATGATTTGTATAGGACCATGGAGTGGTGGGTAAACCAAGGTGTGGTCATAATGATTTGTATAGGACCATGGAGTGGTGGGTAAACCAAGGTGTGGTCATAATGATTTGTATAGGACCATGGAGTGGTGGGTAAACCAAGGTGTGGTCATAATGATTTGTATAGGACCATGGAGTGGTGGGTAAACCAAGGTGTGGTCATAATGATTTGTATAGGACCATGGAGTGGTGGGTAAACCAAGGTGTGGTCATAATGATTTGTATAGGACCATGGAGTGGTGGGTAAACCAAGGTGTGGTCATAATGATTTGTATAGGACCATGGAGTGGTGGGTAAACCAAGGTGTGGTCATAATGATTTGTATAGGACCATGGAGTGGTGGGTAAACCAAGGTGTGGTCATAATGATTTGTATAGGACCATGGAGTGGTGGGTAAACCAAGGTGTGGTCATAATGATTTGTATAGGACCATGGAGTGGTGGGTAAACCAAGGTGTGGTCATAATGATTTGTATAGGACCATGGAGTGGTGGGTAAACCAAGGTGTGGTCATAATGATTTGTATAGGACCATGGAGTGGTGGGTAAACCAAGGTGTGGTCATAATGATTTGTATAGGACCATGGAGTGGTGGGTAAACCAAGGTGTGGTCATAATGATTTGTATAGGACCATGGAGTGGTGGGTAAACCAAGGTGTGGTCATAATGATTTGTATAGGACCATGGAGTGGTGGGTAAACCAAGGTGTGGTCATAATGATTTGTATAGGACCATGGAGTGGTGGGTAAACCAAGGTGTGGTCATAATGATTTGTATAGGACCCTGGAGTGGTGGGTAAACCAAGGTGTGGTCATAATGATTTGTATAGGACCATGGAGTGGTGGGTAAACCAAGGTGTGGTTCATAATGATTTGTATAGGACCATGGAGTGGTGGGTAAACCAAGGTGTGGTCATAATGATTTGTATAGGACCATGGAAGTGGTGGGTAAACCAAGGTGTGGTCATAATGATTTGTATAGGACCATGGATGTGGTGGGTAAACCAAGGTGTGGTCATAATGATTTGTATAGGACCATGGAGTGGTGGGTAAACCAAGGTGTGGTCATAATGATTTGTATAGGACCATGGAGTGGTGGGTAAACCAAGGTGTGGTCATAATGATTTGTATAGGACCCATGGAGTGGTGGGTAAACCAAGGTGTGGTCATAATGATTTGTATAGGACATGGGTGGTGGGTAAACCAAGGTGTTATGATTTGTATAGGACCATGGAGTGGTGGGTAAACCAAGGTGTGGTCATAATGATTTGTATAGGGACCATGGAGTGGTGGGTAAACCAAGGTGTGGTCATAATGATTTGTATAGGACCATGGAGTGGTGGGTAAACCAAGGTGTGGTCATAATGATTTGTATAGGACCATGGAGTGGTGGGTAAACCAAGGTGTGGTCATAATGATTTGTATAGGACCATGGAGTGGTGGGTAAACCAAGGTGTGGTCCATAATGATTTGTATAGGACCATGGAGTGGTGGGTAAACCAAGGTGTGGTCATAATGATTTGTATAGGACCATGGAGTGGAGGGTTAAACCAAGGTGTGGTCATAATGATTTGTATAGGACCATGGAGTTGGTGGGTAAACCAAGGTGTGGGACCATGGAGTAGGTGGGGTAAAACCAAGGTGTGGTCATAATGATTTGTATAGGACCATGGAGTGGTGGGTAAACCAAGGTTGTGGTCATAATGAGTTTTGTATAGGACCGGGGGGGATGGAGTGGTGGGTAAACCAAGGTGTGGTCATAAATGATTTTGTATAGGTAACCATGGAGTGGTGGGTATAAACCAAGGTGTGGTCAACAGAATGAATTTGTATATTGGACCATGGAGTGGTGGGTAAACCAAGGTGTGGTCATAATGATTTGTATAGGGACCATGGAGTGGTGGTAAACCAAGGTGTGGTCATAATGAAATTTGTAATAGGACCATGGGAGTGGTAGGGGTAAACCAAGGTGTGGTCAATAATGATTTGTATAGGACACCCATGGAGTGGTGGTGTAAACCAAGGTGTGGTCATAATGATTTTTGTATAGGACCATGGAGTGGTGGGTAAACCAAGGTGTGGTCATAATGATTTTGTATAGGGACCATGGATGTGGTGGGTAAACCAAGGTGTGGTCATAATGATTTGTATAGGACCATGGAGTGGTGGGTAAACCCAAGGTGTGGTCATAATGATTTGTATAGGACCATGGAGTGGTGGGTAAACCAAGGTGTGGTCATAATGATTTGTATAGGACCATGGAGTGGTGGGTAAACCAAGGTGTGGTCATAATGATTTGTATAGGACCATGGAGTGGTGGTAAACCAAGGTGTGGTCATAATGATTTGTATAGGACCATGGAGTGGTGGGTAAACCAAGGTGTGGTCATAATGATTTGTATAGGACCATGGAGTGGTGGGTAAACCAAGGTGTGGTCATAATGATTTGTATAGGACCATGGAGTGGTGGGTAAACCAAGGTGTGGTCATAATGATTTGTATAGGACCATGGAGTGGTGGGTAAACCAAGGTGTGGTCATAATGATTTGTATAGGACCATGGAGTGGTGGGTAAACCAAGGTGTGGGTCATAATGATTTGTAATAGGACCATGGAGTGTGGTAAAACCAAGGTGTGGTCATAAATGATTATTTGTATAGGAACCATGGAGTGGGTGTGGTTAAAACCAAGGGGTGTGGTCATAATGAATTTGTATAGTCCCAAGTTGACCATGGAGTGGTGGGTAAAACCAAGGTGTGGTCATAATGATTTGTATAGGACCAATGGGGTAGTGGTGGGTAAAACCAAGGTGGTGGTCATAATGATTGTATAGACCAATGGAGTGGTGGGTAAAACCAAGGTGTGGTCATAATGATTTGTATAGGACCCATGGAGTGGTGGTAAACCAAGGTGTGGTCATAATGATTGTGTATAGGACCATGGTAGTGTTGGTAGAAAACCAAGGTGTGGTCATAATTGAATTTGTATAGGACCATGGAGTGGTGGGTAAACCAAGGTGTGGTCATAATGATTTGTAATAGGACCATGGAGTGTGTGGTTAAACCAAGGTGTGGTCATAATGAAAATTTGTATACATAATGTTTTGACAATATGTCAGTGTGGATAGAAAGCCATGCTGTGTTTCCTGACAGCTCAATCTCCAGATTAATGATACAATCAGTCAGTATGTTACCAAGCTGCTGGACTACACGTCAATGACATTTCAATTACAGGAGTGAAATATCCTCACAGAACAGTTCACTCATCAACCCAGGTCCCAGACACTATCCAGACATATTCATCAACCCAGGTCCCAGACACTATCCAGACATATTCATCAACCCAGGTCCCAGACACTATCCAGACATATTCATCAACCCAGGTCCCAGACACTATCCAGACATATTCACAGGAGATCTGTAGTTTTCTGTCGCTTTCCTTCTTTTTCCAATCACAATAATGATGGTAAATAAATTCCTCCTCTCCTCTCCCTTCATCTCCTGTCCCCAACATTCCAATACCAGACACTGTGAGAGCTTATTCTGCCCTCTAGTGGTGGGATGGTATAATGTTGCTCTATAATGAGATTTGAGAAAGTGTTTTATTCAACCTTATGGTGGTGCTGAAGACACACCAGTATCTAGTTTGATGATGCAGTTTTTCACAGCTATATCTCAATGGTTTATAGATCAGAGTATATATGAATGAAGGCCTAAATACAATAGTAATTGTGTCTGACAATATGTAAAACATACATCGCCTGACCACGGTACTGTGCTGGTCCAAGTCCAACTCTACCTACAATGTAATGGTCAGGGAGTGAGTGGGCTGGCAGGCTAACAGTAATAAGGTTGAAACCATACATTTAATGATAACATTTAATTCAGATCAGAAGGCTTGTATAGCAGTTACAGCTCATGTCACATTTCAAATCTTTCTGTAAACAAATTGACCTTATTAACATTAACACGTATTTAGTTAGATAAAACAATTCACATGAAAACAGAACTCAAGAGCCAGACATGCAGCAACTGAAAGTCAGTGAAAAGTGAAAAAAAATAAACAGATGTTCAGAACCATGACATGCTCCTCACCAGCCCCCTGTTCCTCCTAGGTAGACCCTGTAACCCAGCTCCTCACCAGCCCCCTGTGCCTCCTAGGTAGACCCTGTAACCCAGCTCCTCACCAGCCCCCTGTGCCTCCTAGGTAGACCCTCTAACCCTAACCCAGCTCCTCACCAGCCCCCTGTGCCTCCTAGGTAGACCCTGTAACAGCTCCTCACCAGCCCCCTGTGCCTCCTAGGTAGACCCTGTAACCCCAGCTCCTCACCAGCCCCCTGTGCCTCCTAGGTAGACCCTCTAACCCTAACCCAGCTCCTCACCAGCCCCCCTGTGCCTCCTAGGTAGACCCTGTAACCCAGCTCCTCACCAGCCCCCTGTGCCTCCTAGGTAGACCCTGTAATCCAGCTCCTCACCAGCCCCCTGTTCCTCCTAGGTAGACCCTGTAACCCAGCTCCTCACCAGCCCCCTGTGCCTCCTAGGTAGACCCCTGTAACCCAGCTCCTCACCAGCCCCCTGTGCATCACTAGGTAGACCCTGTAACCCAAGCTCCTCACCAGACCCCTGTTCCTCCCAGGTAGACCCTTCTAACCCAGCTCCTCACCAGCCCCCTGTGCCTCCTAGGTAGACCCTCTAACCCAGCTCCTCACCAGCCCCCTGTGCCTCCTAGGTAGACCCTGTAACCCAGCTCCTCACCAGCCCCCTGTTCCTCCTAGGTAGACCCTGTAACCCAGCTCCTCACCAGCCCCCTGTGCCTCCTAGGTAGACCCTCTAACCCAGCTCCTCACCAGCCCCCTGTTCCTCCTAGGTAGACCCTGTAACCCAGCTCCTCACCAGCCCCCTGTGCCTCCTAGGTAGACCCTGTAACCCAGCTCCTCACCAGCCCCCTGTTCCTCCTAGGTAAGACCCTGTAACCCAGCTCCTCACCAGCCCCCCTGTGCCTCCTAGGTAGACCCTCTAACCCAGCTCCTCACAGCCCCCCTGTTCCTCCTAGGTAGACCCTGTAACCCAGCTCCTCACAAGCCCCCTGTGCCTCCTAGGTAGACCCTGTAACCCAGCTCCTCACCAGCCCCCTGTTCCTCCTAGGTAGACCCTGTAACCCAGCTCCTCACCAGCCCCCTGTTCCTCCTAGGTAGACCCTCTAACCCAGCTCCTCACCAGCCCCCTGTGCCTCCTAGGTAGACCCCTGCTAACCCAGCTCCTCACCAGCCCCTCCCCTGTGCTCTTAGGTAATAACCCTCCTAGAAACAAACCCAGCTCCTCAACTAGCAGCCCCCTGTTCCTCCTACCGGTAAGACCCCTGTAACCCAGCTTCCTCCCATCCCAAGCATAGCACCCCCTCCAGGAAGACAGATACTTTGCCCCCACCCCCCTCCAGGTAGAACCCCTCTGTAACCAGCTCCTCACTCCAGCCCCCCCCCTGTTTCCTCCTAGGTAGCAAGCTCCCCCCTGTAACCCAGCTCGCTCACACAGCCCCCTGTTTCCTCCTAGGTATTCGAACCCTCTAACCCAAGCTACCCTCACGCACAAGAGACCGAGAAACCCCTGTGCCTCCTAGGTAGACCACCCGCCTCTAGCCCACCCCCAGCTCCCCTCACAGCATAGCCCCCTGTTCCTCCTAGGTTCCTAGACCCTAGGTGTAACCCAGCTCCTCACCAGCCCCCTGTGCCTCCTAGTAGACCCCCTGTAACC
>CM062495.1:53445229-53451470 GCA_031479575.1 Coregonus ussuriensis | reverse complement strand
TGGAGCTCTACTCTAATTCTACTCTAATCTGTCTGGAGCTCTACTCTACTCTACTCTGTCTGGAGCTCTACTCTACTCTGTCTGGAGCTCTACTCTACTCTACTCTAATCTGTCTGGAGCTCTACTCTACTCTGTCTGGAGCTCTACTCTACTCTACTCTAATCTGTCTGGAGCTCTACTCTAATCTGTCTGGAGCTCTACTCTACTCTACTCTGTCTGGAGCTCTACTCTACTCTAATCTGTCTGGAGCTCTACTCTACTCTAGTCTGTCTGGAGCTCTACTCTACTCTACTCTAATCTGCCTGGAGCTCTACTCTACTCTACTCTGTCTGGAGCTCTACTCTACTCTAATCTGTCTGGAGCTCTACTCTACTCTACTCTACTCTACTCTAATCTGTCTGGAGCTCTACTCTACTCTAATCTGTCTGGAGCTCTACTCTACTCTGTCTGGAGCTCTACTCTACTCTACTCTAATCTGTCTGGAGCTCTACTCTACTCTGTCTGGAGCTCTACTCTACTCTACTCTAATCTGTCTGGAGCTCTACTCTACTCTGTCTGGAGCTCTACTCTACTCTACTCTAATCTGTCTGGAGCTCTACTCTACTCTACTCTACTCTAATCTGCCTGGAGCTCTACTCTACTCTACTCTGTCTGGAGCTCTACTCTACTCTAATCTGTCTGGAGCTCTACTCTACTCTACTCTACTCTAATCTGTCTGGAGCTCTACTCTACTCTAATCTGTCTGGAGCTCTACTCTACTCCTGTCTGGGAGCTCTACTCTCTAACTCTACTCTAATCTGTCTGGAGCTCTACTCTACTCTGTCTGGAGCTCTACTCTACTCTACTCTATAATCTGTCTGGAGCTCTACTCTACTCTGTCTGGAGCTCTACTCTACTCTACTCTAATCTGTCTGGAGCTCTACTCTACTCTACTCTTACTCTAATCTGTCTGGAGCTCTACTCTACTCTACTCTGTCTGGAGCTCTACTCTACTCTACTCTAATCTGTCTGGAGCTCTACTCTACTCTAGTCTGTCTGGAGTCTACTCTACTCTACTCTAATCTGTCTGGAGCTCTACTCTACTCTACTCTGTCTGGAAGCTCTACTCTACTCTAATCTGTCTGGAGCTCTACTCTACTCTACTCTACTCTGTCTGGAGCTCTACTCTACTCTACTCTGTCTGGAGCTCTACTCTACTCTAATCTGTCTGGGAGCTCTACTCTACTCTACTCTAATCGTCTGGAGCTCTACTCTACTCTAATCTGTCTGGAGCTCTACTCTACTCTACTCTAATCTGTCTGGAGCTCTACTCTACTCTACTCTGTCTGGAGCTCTACTCTACTCTAATCTGTCTGGAGCTCTACTCTACTCTAATCTGTCTGGAGCTCTACTCTACTCTAATCTGTCTGGAGCTCTACTCTACTCTACTCTAATCTGTCTGGAGCTCTACTCTACTCTGTCTGGAGCTCTACTCTACTCTACTCTAATCTGTCTGGAGCTCTACTCTACTCTGTCTGGAGCTCTACTCTACTCTACTCTAATCTGTCTGGAGCTCTACTCTACTCTACTCTAATCTGTCTGGAGCTCTACTCTACTCTACTCTAATCTGTCTGGAGCTCTACTCTACTCTACTCTGTCTGGAGCTCTACTCTACTCTACTCTAATCTGTCTGGAGCTCTACTCTACTCTAGTCTGTCTGGAGCTCTACTCTACTCTACTCTAATCTGTCTGGAGCTCTACTCTACTCTACTCTGTCTGGAGCTCTACTCTACTCTAATCTGTCTGGAGCTCTACTCTACTCTACTCTACTCTGTCTGGAGCTCTACTCTACTCTACTCTGTCTGGAGCTCTACTCTACTCTAATCTGTCTGGAGCTCTACTCTACTCTACTCAAATCTGTCTGGAGCTCTACTCTACTCTAATCTGTCTGGAGCTCTACTCTACTCTACTCTAATCTGTCTGGAGCTCTACTCTACTCTACTCTGTCTGGAGCTCTACTCTACTCTAATCTGTCTGGAGCTCTACTCTACTCTAATCTGTCTGGAGCTCTACTCTACTCTAATCTGTCTGGAGCTCTACTCTACTCTACTCTAATCTGTCTGGAGCTCTACTCTACTCTGTCTGGAGCTCTACTCTACTCTACTCTAATCTGTCTGGAGCTCTACTCTACTCTACTCTAATCTGTCTGGAGCTCTACTCTACTCTAATCTGTCTGGAGCTCTACTCTACTCTACTCTGTCTGGAGCTCTACTCTACTCTAATCTGTCTGGAGCTCTACTCTACTCTACTCTAATCTGTCTGGAGCTCTACTCTACTCTACTCTAATCTGTCTGGAGCTCTACTCTACTCTACTCTACTCTAATCTGTCTGGAGCTCTACTCTACTCTACTCTACTCTGTCTGGAGCTCTACTCTACTCTACTCTACTCTGTCTGGAGCTCTACTCTACTCTACTCTAATCTGTCTGGAGCTCTACTCTACTCTAATCTGCCTGGAGCTCTACTCTACTCTAATCTGTCTGGAGCTCTACTCTACTCTACTCTACTCTAATCTGTCTGGAGCTCTACTCTACTCTGTCTGGAGCTCTACTCTACTCTAATCTGTCTGGAGCTCTACTCACAATACTGTGTAGTCATCTCATCATGTATTGAATCAGGTTTGGAACTATGCCAATATGTTCAAACAACAACTAGATCAACTGTATTCTATAAAATAATATGTTGGATCACCAAAGATCAAGACATTGAAACTGTTGGACTGTCTAATCCAGGGGTGTCAAACTCATTTTAGCTCAGGGGCCACATGGAGGAAAATCTATTCCCAAGTGGGCCGGACCGGAAAAATCATGGTATATATATAACTTAAAAACAACAACTTCAGATTGTTTTCTTTGTTTTAATACGATCAACATACAACATAAAGCTGGAGCCTGAGGACAGTGTGTCCAAAATAGTACAAGCACAACATCACTATTAATCATAAAACACGTCAGGTTTATTTGAAAATTCTAAAGAAAAAGAACACAAACACACAATGCCTCAGTGATTAACAGAACTGTTTCACAGATCACATAACTATATCAGGGGGTCATTTCTCAGGCAGAAATGTAGATAAAAAGAATGAAATCCTGTTCCCCAAACAAGTGCAAGAACCACAGAGTCAAGAATAGGTTAAATATACAAATAAAATAAAATCAATTAAAAACAATAGCACATCAACATAAAAACATATAAACATAAAGCTGGAGCCTGAGGACAGTGTCCAAAAGCACAACATCACTATTAATCATAAAACACCTCAAGTTATTTGAAAGTTCTGAGGACAAAGAACACACAAACACACAATGCCTCAGTGATTCACAGAAGTATATCACAGATCACAGAACTATATCAGGGTGTCTAATGTAGCACTTTAAGTGGGGTTGCATAGTTTATTTGACTCCTGATACATGGCATCTTTTAGCTTTCACCAGCGCATCAATATCAGGCGTCACATCCTGAGTGGCAGCCAACTTCAGGATGTGATTCAAGTGCTTGTGCGTGAGCCTTGAGCGCAGCTTTGTTTTATTTATGCTCATTACAGAGAGAACTTGCTCACAAAGATATGTGGTTCCAATGACAGCTTCAACTTGAAAGAACGTATGCTGTCATAATACTGCGTGACAACTTTGTTGCGCCCTTGCAGCTGTTTGTTCAAGTTATTCAGGTGCTCTGTAACATCCACCATAAATGCAAGGTCCTGCATCCATTCTGCGGAATGGAATTCTAACACTGTTCAATTTCTTCTCGTAAATCAAAGAAACGCCTCAGCACAGCACCTCGGTTTAACCATCTTACCTCAGTGTGGTATGGCAGGCCATAGATGTGGTCTTTCTCTCTGAGAAGGCTGTCAAACTGAGGGTGATTCAGGCTTCTGGATCGGATGAAATTAACAGTTTGGATGACCACCTTCATGACGTTATCCATCTTTAATGACTTGCAACACAAAGCCTCCTGGTGCAAAATACAGTGAAAAGTCCAAAAATCACGTCCTCCATTTGCAGATTGCACTTTCTCTCTGAACTTTGTCACAACGCCTGCTTTTTTCCCGATCATTGAGGGCGCACCATCTGTAGCCAGGCTGACAGCGCGGGACCAGTCCACTCCGACCCTGTCCAGCGCGCCGACGAGTGCGGTAAAAATATCAGCTGCTGTCGTTGTATCTGTCATCGGCACCAACTCCACGAACTCCTTCGGTGACGGTCAATGTGTCATCAACTCCGCAGATGAAAATGGCCAGTTGTGCAACATCTGTAATGTCCGTGCTTTCATCAATTGCAACCGAAAATGCAATAAATGACTTTACTTTTTGCTTCAACTGGCTGTCCAAATCCACTGAAAGATCGGAAATCCTGTCTGCAACTGTGTTTCTTGTCAGGCTGATATTTACAAAAGCCTGACGCTTTTCAGGGCACACAATCTCAGCTGAGCTGCCTTCATCATGCATGTTTTTACAAATTCACCCTCACTAAATGGTTTTGAAGCCACTGCGATTTCATTAGCAATGAGGTAGCTAGCTTTCACTGCAGCGTCACTGATGTCTCGGCTGTGAGTAAACACAGACTTGACCTACTTGCTCTGCCCCGGTATAAACAGTTTGCTTGCTTAACACAATTGCTATTGCGCCATCCAGTGGACGCAATTGGAACAGCAGTTTATTTTATTGAAAAATTGCAGCGCATTTTTATACTTTACAAAATCATCTCGCGGGCCGGATTAAACCCGTTTGCGGGCCTGATTCGGCCCGCGGGCTGGACGTTTGACACCCCTGGTCTAATCTTTCTCTAAATGGTAGCAGCAGCTAGATGTTAATCAAGGTTAGTAATATCCACAACACTGACAGCCTGTTGAGAATATAATGTTGCTCTTCAAATGTAACTGCTATATTTATCAGCCTGGTCTCAGAGAAAAACGTATTATATTTTACTAAAATCTATTCCACTCCATGTAGTTTCTTTACATTAGGTTACATTACATAGACTAGATGTAACGTAGTAAAAGTAAATCGGGACACTCAAATGAGTATGGTATGTTACGTTTGGTATGGAGAGTAGGTTAACCGTAGCATATCATACTAAAGCAGTCGAAAGTAGCATATCGTACTAAACCGGTCAGATGCGATTAAGACGTAGTATACTATACGTCCTACAACTCGTATTATATTGTACGACCGCTATTACATTGGTAAGCCAATGTAATGTAATCTAACGTAAAGTAATTTATATTAACTGGAGTGGCTCAGATTTTTGTAAAATATAATATGTTTTGCTCTGAGACCAGAGTTCATAATCCAGATATGACTGGTTCTACATATCATCTAGTATCTAGACACTGGTACTGATCTTCCTCCACTTTGTCTGGGACACAGTCCAAACCCATTCCAAATAGTCCCACTTGTAAGAAACACCCAGGCTTCTATTGTGGGTTGATTATTAAAAATGTTAAATTAAAAATATCTTTCAAACATACTGATACAGTATATTACACTAGTATAAGTAGACTCCCTACTAAACGACAAAGACACTGTCATATCACTGCCACTCCCCTCACAGAATCATCTGTATAAACAAAAACATTCACACATGCATACTCAAATACATACAGTGCACACAAATCCTGGAGAACATGAACTAACAACACCCCCAGACATCAGACTCTTCCCCAGGCCCGGCTCCAGTACCCACCCCCAGCCCTCTTCCCCAGGCCCGGCTCCAGTACCCACCCCCAGCCCTCTTCCCCAGGCCCGGCTCCAGTACCCACCCCCAGCCCTCTTCCCCAGGCCCGGCTCCAGTACCCACCCCCAGCCCTCTTCCCCAGGCCCGGCTCCAGTACCCACCCCCAGCCCTCTTCCCCAGGCCCGGCTCCAGTACCCACCCCCAGCCCTCTTCCCCAGGCCCGGCTCCAGTACCCACCCCCAGCCCTCTTCCCCAGGCCCGGCTCCAGTACCCACCCCCAGCCCTCTTCCCCAGGCCCGGCTCCAGTACCCACCCCCAGCCCTCTTCCCCAGGCCCGGCTCCAGTACCCACCCCCAGCCCTCTTCCCCAGGCCCGGCTCCAGTACCCACCTTGCCATATAGCTGAGTATGTGTGCCCGGATCACCATGCCCGCCTGTCTCCGTACCTCTTCCCTCTCCTTCTCCAGCCTGTGTTCCAGCTCTTCCTTCAGGAACACCTGCAGGACAGTACACATGCCACGCCACGGTCC
>CM062495.1:53355229-53440229 GCA_031479575.1 Coregonus ussuriensis | reverse complement strand
CCTGTTCTAACCCTGACCCCTAACCCCTGACCTATACATACTGGAGAACGGAGCCGTCCAGCCCTGTTCTAAACCTGACCCCTGACCCCTGACCTATACATACTGGAGAACGGAGCTGTTCTAACCCTGACCCCTAACCCCTGACCTCAACATACTGGAGAACGGAGCCGTCCAGCCCTGTTCTAACCCTGACCCCTGACCTATACATACTGGAGAACGGAGCCGTCCAGCCCTGTTCAGCTCCCTCCACAGATTTTCTATAGGATTAAGGTCTGGAGACTGGTTAGGCCACTCCAGGACCTTAATGGGCTTCTTCTTGAGCCACTCCTTTGTTGCCTTGGCCGTGTGTTTTGGGTCATTGTCATGCTGGAATACCCATACACGACCCATTTTCAATGCCCTGGCTGAGGGAAGGAGGTTCTCACCCAAGATTTGACGGTACATGGCCCCATCCATCTTCCCTTTGATGCAGTGAAGTTGTCCTGTCCCCTTAGCAGAAAAACACCCCCAAAGCATAATGTTTCCACCTCCATGTTTGACGGTGGGGATGGTGTTCTTGGGGTCATAGGCAGCATTCCTCCTCCTCCAAACACGGCGAGTTGAGTTGATGCCAAAGAGCTCGATTTTGGTCTCATCTGACCACAACACTTTCACCCAGTTCTCCTCTGAATCATTCAGATGTTCATTGGCAAACTTCCGACTGCCCTGTATATGCGCTTTCTTGAGCAGGGGGACCTTGCGGGCGCTGCAGGATTTCAGTCCTTCACGGTGTAGTGTGTTACCAATTGTTTTCTTGGTGACTATGGTCCCAGCTGCCTTGAGATCATTGACAAGATCCTCCCGTGTAGTTCTGGGCTGATTCCTCACCATTCTCATGATCATTGCAACTCCAACGAGGTGAGATCTTGCATGGAGCCCCAGGCCGAGGGAGATTGACAGTTCTATTGTGTTTCTTCCATTTGCGTATAATCGCACCAACTTTTGTCACCTTCTCACCAAGCTGCTTGGCTATGATCTTGTAGCCCATTCCAACATTGTGTAGGTCTACAATCTTGTCCCTGACATCCTTGGAGAGCTCTTTGGTCTTGGCCATGGTGGAGAGTTTGGAATCTGATTGATTGATTGCTTCTGTGGACAGGTGTCTTTTATACAGGTAACAAACTGAGATTAGGAGCACTCCCTTTAAGAGTAAACCTACCATTAAAATTATAGACTGATCATTTCTTTGTCAGGCAAACGTACAAAATCAGCAGGGGATCAAATATATTTTTCCCCCCACTGTAACATTCAAATGATTGATGAAGCCATAGAAGGAATTATTGGTTTGTGCTTTGAACATAGGGAGTCAGATTATTGTTTTGTTGTGTTTTCCTGCTATTTACCATCTGAACAGTCTACATGGGGTAGAGATGCATCCTCCTTCTATAGTCAAGTATCCCTATATACAGAAGCAGATGCTATTTAAATATGTGGGGATCTTAACAGTCCAATTGGGAGGTTAGATGACTGTATAAATGATATTGATGATATTCCATCGCGTGTTGCTTTGGATGACTTTGTTAATCATCACGTTCCTTCGGGACTCTAAAATATGTATACTTATTGGAAAGATATGCCCCTTAAGCGATAACTTTACATCCATATCTGTTAAAGGAAAAGCTGTGGTGGGCTATATAGTTACCCTACACGACTGTCTAGAAACATGTTTGGAATTGAAGGTGTTACCCCTCTACACAGATGGTTGAAGAATGTGGATGTTTTTTACTTAATTGGAGAAGAAACTTCTAGATCATTCTCTTTTGTTCATGATATTTTCTGTTGGCCACAAAACTTTCTCAACCAGGTTTTACTGTGCATCACTCAGGGCAAAACATACATACCCTGCATAGGCCTACATGTAAGAAAATAAATGTGCCAAAGGCCTTTCTATGTTCTGAAATGGCATGTAAGAGCTCTGGTGGAACTCATCAAAACTCTGCAAAGATGCCAAGAAACAACATTTGATTTAGATACGTGGTATGAAACATGTTGTGATATTATATATTCTGAAATGGGAAAAGATTATGCGAATAAAGAATACATCCCCAAGTCCAGGAAAGTTTACAAGCCGAACGAGCCTTATTGGAATGATGAGTTACGGGATCTATGGTCTGATTGATTGATTGATGGTCTGTAATGTACAAGGCTGAGTACTTATTTTTTACAGTGTAAAGATGGGAACACAAGAGAACATTTTAGGAAGGATTTAAGAAGAAACAGCATTTGTTTGATAAAAGACTGCGCCTATTCAAACAGAGATATCAGAGAGGGCAGTTATTACACCTCGAAGAGATACAGACAAGAAATCCTCAACAGTTTTGGAGCCAAATAAACAAGTTAGGACCAAAACGACATTAAGAAAATTCCAATGGAAATCAGGGAAGAGCAGGGGGGGGGGGGGCTGATCTCTGACATTACACAGGTACTCCAGGAGTTGGAGAAGGGGTTTGCTAGTTTGTTCTCAGGCAACGAAAATGTGTCATATTTTGAGGAATAATTTTATAAAGACAGATGTTCCCTGAGAACTAAACAGGAAAATACAGTGTTAGAACCCTCTTATATATATGTAACCTCTACTTAATGAGGAGCTGTCTGTGGCAGAAGTTAAAGTTTGTGGTCCTCTGTAGCTCAGCTGGTAGAGCACGGCGCTTATAACGCCAAGGTAGTGGGTTTGATCCCCGGGACCACCCATACACAAAAAAAAAATGTATGCACGCATGACTGTAAGTCGCTTTGGATAAAAGCGTCTGCTAAATGGCATATTATTATTATTATTTAACAAGGTGATTGACGCTGCAAAAAATGGGAAAGCGTTTGGCATTGATGAACTGCCTAATGAAGTTTTAAAACCCCCTAAATGAATTGACGTCCTCTATGATTTGCTCCAAATTAGTTTTGAGTACAGTGTACTGCCATCCACTTGGTAAAAGTCTATAGTGAATCACATTCCCAAATCTTCAAAAAATGACCCAAGAGTGCCACCGAACTACAGATGCATATGAACTATAGAGGCATACATTTATTAAGTACGGTCTATAAATGATATTCATCCATCCTCAACAACAAGCTGATTACCTTTCTGGAGGATGAAAACATTCTGGTGGAAGAACAAAAATGGTTTCTGTAAATCCAGAGCCTGTATAGATCATATCTTCTGGGTCTGTACAATAATCAGAAATAGATTACACCAAGAGAAGCCTACCTTTGCATGTTTCATTGATTTCTAGAAAGCTTTTGACTTTGTAAATAGGGATCTTTTAGCCTATAGCTAGTTAAAGACAGGGGTTGATGGGAAATTTAATCACACAATGATCAACCAGACAAAAACACAGATAATGTATTTTAGAAATGTTTTTCAGTTTTCTTTTGGTGAAGACATTCTTGAGTTTACTAGCAATTATAAACATTTGGGTATTTTTATTGAAAAAAAACACTCAAAGATATCGGTTATGCTACATATTCCAAACAGGATCAGACACGCGTGTCCTGTTCTGCACTGTTCTGTGGGGTGCTAAGAGGTATCTCAAAAAACAAACATGTCCATAATGTTACTTTTTAGGTGTCCACAAGTTTGCACCTATACTTGCAATAACGGGGGACACGGGCTGGGAACCCTGTGAGGTGAGATGGAAGGGGTGTAGGGTGGGACTCTGGGATAGACCGTTGGACATGCCAACTGACAGAATAGCTAGTGAAGTTTTTCAATGGGATCTATCCATAGGGGGAGCCTGGGCAACTGAAATGTCTGACCTTTTCCAACAGTCTGACTGTGAACATACAGTGGGGGAAAAAAGTATTTAGTCAGCCACCAATTGTGCAAGTTCTCCCACTTAAAAAAATTACGCCTGTAATTTTCATCATAGGTACACGTCAACTATGACAGACAAAATGAGAAAATTATTTCCAGAAAATCACATTGTAGGATTTTTAATGAATTTATTTGCAAATTATGGTGGAAAATAAGTATTTGGTCACCTACAAACAAGCAAGATTTCTGGCTCTCACAGACCTGTAACTTCTTCTTTAAGAGGCTCCTCTGTCCTCCACTCGTTACCTGTATTAATGGCACCTGTTTGAACTTTTTATCAGTATAAAAGACACCTGTCCACAACCTCAAACAGTCACACTCCAAACTCCACTATGGCCAAGACCAAAGAGCTGTCAAAGGACACCAGAAACAAAATTGTAGACCTGCACCAGGCTGGGAAGACTGAATATGCAATAGGTAAGCAGCTTGGTTTGAAGAAATCAACTGTGGGAGCAATTACTAGGAAATGGAAGACATACAAGACCACTGATAATCTCCCTCGATCTGGGGCTCCACGCAAGATCTCACCCCGTGGGGTCAAAATGATCACAAGAACAGTGAGCAAAAATCCCAGAACCACACAGGGGGACCTAGTGAATGACCTGCAGAGAGCTGGGACCAAAGTAACAAAGCCTAACATCAGTAACACACTACGCCGCCATGGACTCAAATCCTGCAGTGCCAGACGTGTCCCCCTGCTTAAGCCAGTACATGTCCAGGCCCGTCTGAAGTTTGCTAGAGTGCATTTGGATAATCCACAAGAGGATTGGGAGAATGTCATATGGTCAGATGAAACCAAAATAGAACTTTTTGGTAAAAACTCAACTCGTTGTGTTTGGAGGACAAAGAATGCTGAGTTGCATCCAAAGAACACTATACCTACTGTGAAGCATGGGGGTGGAAACATCATGCTTTGGGGCTGTTTTTCTGCAAAGGGACCAGGACGACTGATCCGTGTAAAGGAAAGAATGAATGGGGCCATGTATCGTGAGATTTTGAGTGAAAACCTCCTTCCATCAGCAAGGGCATTGAAGATGAAGCGTGGCTGGGTCTTTCAGCATGACAATGATCCCAAACACACTGCCCGGGCAACGAAGGAGTGGCTTCGTAAGAAGCATTTCAAGGTCATGGAGTGGCCTAGCCAGTCTCCAGATCTCAACCCTATAGAAAATCTTTGGAGGGAGTTGAAAGTCCGTGTTGCCCAGCGACAGCCCCAAAACATCACTGCTCTAGAGGAGATCTGCATGGAGGAATGGGCCAAAATACCAGCAACAGTGTGTGAAAACCTTGTGAAGACTTACAGAAAACGTTTGACCTGTGTCATTGCCAACAAAGGGTATATAACAAAATATTGGGAAACTTTGGTTATTGACCAAATACTTATTTTCCACCATAATTTGCAAATAAATTCATAAAAAATCCTACAATGTGATTTTCTGGATTTTTTTTTTAGTTGACGTGTACCTATGATGAAAATTACAGGCCTCTCTCATCTTTTTAAGTGGGAGAACATGCACAATTGGTGGCTGACTAAATACCCTGGCATTATGTGGCTGAGGAGACAGACCACCAGATATACCCTGGCATTATGTAGCTGAGGAGACAGACCACCAGATATACCCTGGCATTATGTGGCTGAGGAGACAGACCACCAGATATACCCTGGCATTATGTGGCTGAGGAGACAGACCACCAGATATACCCTGGCATTATGTGGCTGAGGAGACAGACCACCAGATATACCCTGGCATTATGTAGCTGAGGAGACAGACCACCAGATATACCCTGGCATTATGTAGCTGAGGAGACAGACCACCAGATATACCCTGGCATTATGTGGCTGAGGAGACAGACCACCAGATATATACCCTGGCATTATGTGGCTGAGGAGACAGACCACCAGATATACCCTGGCATTATGTGGCTGAGGAGACAGACCACCAGATATACCCTGGCATTATGTAGCTGAGGAGACAGACCACCAGATATACCCTGGCATTATGTGGCTGAGGAGACAGACCACCAGATATACCCTGGCATTATGTGGCTGAGGAGACAGACCACCAGATATACCCTGGCATTATGTGGCTGAGGAGACAGACCACCAGATATACCCTGGCATTATGTGGCTGAGGAGACAGACCACCAGATATACCCTGGCATTATGTGGCTGAGGAGACAGACCACCAGATATACCCTGGCATTATGTGGCTGAGCCATGAGGAGAAATGTTTTTTTATCCACTGTGTATTTCCGTTTGCGAAATATTTAGATAAATCCTGGAATAAAAGAAAAAGGACTACCTAGTGTAGAGGCTTGTCTCCCAGACTGGGTTAAAATGCCTTCTGTTTCAGAGGTTCTGTATCTAGGGTGTATCTATCGTGACTAACCCTAACCTTCTGTTTCAGAGGTTCTGTATCTAGGGTGTATCTATCGTGACTAACCCTAACCTTCTGTTTCAGAGGTTCTGTATCTAGGGTGTATCTATCGTGACTAACCCTAACCTTCTGTTTCAGAGGTTCTGTATCTAGGGTGTATCTATCGTGACTAACCCTAACCTTCTGTTTCAGAGGTTCTGTATCTAGGGTGTATCTATCGTGACTAACCCTAACCTTCTGTTTCAGAGGTTCTGTATCTAGGGTGTATCTATCGTGACTAACCCTAACCCTCTGTTTCAGAGGTTCTGTATCTAGGGTGTATCTATCGTGACTAACCCTAACCTTCTGTTTCAGAGGTTCTGTATCTAGGGTGTATCTATCGTGACTAACCCTAACCCTCTGTTTCAGAGGTTCTGTATCTAGGGTGTATCTATCGTGACTAACCCTAACCCTCTGTTTCAGAGGTTCTGTATCTAGGGTGTATCATCGTGACTAACCCTAACCTTCTGTTTCAGAGGTTCTGTATCTAGGGTGTATCTATCGTGACTAACCCTAACCCTCTGTTTCAGAGGTTCTGTATCTAGGGTGTATCTATCGTGACTAACCCTAACCCTCTGTTTCAGAGGTTCTGTATCTAGGGTGTATCTATCGTGACTAACCCTAACCTTCTGTTTCAGAGGTTCTGTATCTAGGGTGTATCTATCGTGACTAACCCTAACCCTCTGTTTCAGAGGTTCTGTATCTAGGGTGTATCTATCGTGACTAACCCTAACCTTCTGTTTCAGAGGTTCTGTATCTAGGGTGTATCTATCGTGACTAACCCTAACCCTCTGTTTCAGAGGTTCTGTATCTAGGGTGTATCTATCGTGACTAACCCTAACCCTCCGTTTCAGAGGTTCTGTATCTAGGGTGTATCTATCGTGACTAACCCTAACCTTCTGTTTCAGAGGTTCTGTATCTAGGGTGTATCTATCGTGACTAACCCACCCTCTGTTTCAGAGGTTCTGTATCTAGGGTGTATCTATCGTGACTAACCCTAACCTTCTGTTTCAGAGGTTCTGTATCTAGGGTGTATCTATCGTGACTAACCCTAACCTTCTGTTTCAGAGGTTCTGTATCTAGGGTGTATCTATCGTGACTAACCCTAACCCTCTGTTTCAGAGGTTCTGTATCTAGGGTGTATCTATCGTGACTAACCCTAACCCTTCTGTTTCAGAGGTTCTGTATCTAGGGTGTATCTATCGTGACTAACCCTAACCCTCTGTTTCAGAGGTTCTGTATCTAGGGTGTATCTATCGTGACTAACCCTAACCCTCTGTTTCAGAGGTTCTGTATCTAGGGTGTATCTATCGTGACTAACCCTAACCCTCTGTTTCAGAGGTTCTGTATCTAGGGTGTATCTATCGTGACTAACCCTAACCCTCTGTTTCAGAGGTTCTGTATCTAGGGTGTATCTATCGTGACTAACCCTAACCCTCTGTTTCAGGTTCTGTATCTAGGGTGTATCTATCGTGACTAACCCTAACCTTCTGTTTCAGAGGTTCTGTATCTAGGGTGTATCTATCGTGACTAACCCTAACCCTCTGTTTCAGAGGTTCTGTATCTAGGGTGTATCTATCGTGACTAACCCTAACCTTCTGTTTCAGAGGTTCTGTATCTAGGGTGTATCTATCGTGACTAACCCTAACCCTCTGTTTCAGAGGTTCTGTATCTAGGGTGTATCTATCGTGACTAACCCTAACCCTCCGTTTCAGAGGTTCTGTATCTAGGGTGTATCTATCGTGACTAACCCTAACCTTCCGTTTCAGAGGTTCTGTATCTAGGGTGTATCTATCGTGACTAACCCTAACCCTCTGTTTCAGAGGTTCTGTATCTAGGGTGTATCTATCGTGACTAACCCTAACCTTCTGTTTCAGAGGTTCTGTATCTAGGGTGTATCTATCGTGACTAACCCTAACCTTCTGTTTCAGAGGTTCTGTATCTAGGGTGTATCTATCGTGACTAACCCTAACCTTCTGTTTCAGAGGTTCTGTATCTAGGGTGTATCTATCGTGACTAACCCTAACCCTCTGTTTCAGAGGTTCTGTATCTAGGGTGTATCTATCGTGACTAACCCTAACCCTCTGTTTCAGAGGTTCTGTATCTAGGGTGTATCTATCGTGACTAACCCTAACCCTCTGTTTCAGAGGTTCTGTATCTAGGGTGTATCTATCGTGACTAACCCTAACCTCTGTTTCAGAGGTTCTGTATCTAGGGTGTATCTATCGTGACTAACCCTAACCTCTGTTTCAGAGGTTCTGTATCTAGGGTGTATCTATCGTGACTAACCCTAACCCTTCTGTTTCAGAGGTTCTGTATCTAGGGTGTATCTATCGTGACTAACCCTAACCCTCTGTTTCAGAGGTTCTGTATCTAGGGTGTATCTATCGTGACTAACCCTAACCTTCTGTTTCAGAGGTTCTGTATCTAGGGTGTATCTATCGTCTAACCCTAACCCTCTGTTTCAGAGGTTCTGTATCTAGGGTGTATCTATCGTGACTAAACCCTAACCTCTGTTTCAGAGGTTCTGTATCTAGGGTGTATCTATCGTGACTAACCCTAACCCTCTGTTTCAGAGGTTCTGTATCTAGGGTGTATCTATCGTGACTAACCCTAACCTTCTGTTTCAGAGGTTCTGTATCTAGGGTGTATCTATCGTGACTAACCCTAACCCTCTGTTTCAGAGGTTCTGTATCTAGGGTGTATCTATCGTGACTAACCCTAACCCTTCTGTTTCAGAGGTTCTGTATCTAGGGTGTATCTATCGTGACTAACCCTAACCCTCTGTTTCAGAGGTTCTGTATCTAGGGTGTATCCTATCGTGACTAACCCTAACCCTTCTGTTTCAGAGGTTCTGTATCTAGGGTGTATCTATCGTGACTAACCCTAACCCTCTGTTTCAGAGGTTCTGTATCTAGGGTGTATCTATCGTGACTAACCCTAACTTCTGTTTCAGAGGTTCTGTATCTAGGGTGTATCTATCGTGACTAACCCTAACCCTCTGTTTCAGAGGTTCTGTATCTAGGGTGTATCTATCGTGACTAACCCTAACCTCTGTTTCAGAGGTTCTGTATCTAGGGTGTATCTATCGTGACTAACCCTAACCTTCTGTTTCAGAGGTTCTGTATCTAGGGTGTATCTATCGTGACTAACCCTAACCCTCTGTTTCAGAGGTTCTGTATCTAGGGTGTATCTATCGTGACTAACCCTAACCTTCTGTTTCAGAGGTTCTGTATCTAGGGTGTATCTATCGTGACTAACCCTAACCCTCTGTTTCAGAGGTTCTGTATCTAGGGTGTATCTATCGTGACTAACCCTAACCTTCTGTTTCAGAGGTTCTGTATCTAGGGTGTATCTATCGTGACTAACCCTAACCTTCTGTTTCAGAGGTTCTGTATCTAGGGTGTATCTATCGTGACTAACCCTAACCCTCTGTTTCAGAGGTTGTATCTAGGGTGTATCTATCGTGACTAACCCTAACCTCTGTTTCAGAGGTTCTGTATCTAGGGTGTATCTATCGTGACTAACCCTAACCCTTCTGTTTCAGAGGTTCTGTATCTAGGGTGTATCTATCGTGACTAACCCTAACCCTCTGTTTCAGAGGTTCTGTATCTAGGGTGTATCTATCGTGACTAACCCTAACCCTCTGTTTCAGAGGTTCTGTATCTAGGGTGTATCTATCGTGACTAACCCTAACCCTCTGTTTCAGAGGTTCTGTATCTAGGGTGTATCTATCGTGACTAACCCTAACCCTCTGTTTCAGAGGTTCTGTATCTAGGGTGTATCTATCGTGACTAACCCTAACCTTCTGTTTCAGAGGTTCTGTATCTAGGGTGTATCTATCGTGACTAACCCTAACCTTCTGTTTCAGAGGTTCTGTATCTAGGGTGTATCTATCGTGACTAACCCTAACCTTCTGTTTCAGAGGTTCTGTATCTAGGGTGTCTATCGTGACTAACCCTAACCTCTGTTTCAGAGGTTCTGTATCTAGGGTGTATCTATCGTGACTAACCCCTAACCCTCTGTTTCAGAGGTTCTGTATCTAGGGTGTATCTATCGTGACTAACCCTAACCCTCTGTTTCAGAGGTTCTGTATCTAGGGTGTATCTATCGTGACTAACCCTAACCCTTCTGTTTCAGAGGTTCTGTATCTAGGGTGTATCTATCGTGACTAACCCTAACCCTCTGTTTCAGAGGTTCTGTATCTAGGGTGTATCTATCGTGACTAACCCTAACCTCTGTTTCAGAGGTTCTGTATCTAGGGTGTATCTATCGTGACTAACCCTAACCTTCTGTTTCAGAGGTTCTGTATCTAGGGTGTATCTATCGTGACTAACCCTAACCTTCTGTTTCAGAGGTTCTGTATCTAGGGTGTATCTATCGTGACTAACCCTAACCCTTCTGTTTCAGAGGTTCTGTATCTAGGGTGTATCTATCGTGACTAACCCTAACCTCTGTTTCAGAGGTTCTGTATCTAGGGTGTATGTATCGTGACTAACCCTAACCTTCTGTTTCAGAGCTTCTGTATCTAGGGTGTATCTATCGTGACTAACCCTAACCTTCTGTTTCAGAGCTTCTGTATCAAGGGTGTATCTATCGTGACTAACCCTAACCTTCTGTTTCAGAGGTTCTGTATCTAGGGTGTATCTATCGTGACTAACCTAACTTCTGTTTCAGAGGTTCTGTATCTAGGGTGTATCTATCGTGACTAACCCTTAACCTCTGTTTCAGAGGTTCTGTATCTAGGGTGTATCTATCGTGACTAACCCTAACCCTCTGTTTCAGAGGTTCTGTATCTAGGGTGTATCTATCGTGACTAACCCTAACCTTCTGTTTCAGAGGTTCTGTATCTAGGGTGTATCTATCGTGACTAACCCTAACCCTCTGTTTCAGAGGTTCTGTATCTAGGGTGTATCTATCGTGACTAACCCTAAACCTTCTGTTTCAGAGGTTCTGTATCTAGGGTGTATCTATCGTGACTAACCCTAACCCTCTGTTTCAGAGGTTCTGTATCTAGGGTGTATCTATCGTGACTAACCCTAACCCTCTGTTTCAGAGGTTCTGTATCTAGGGTGTATCTATCGTGACTAACCCTAACCTTCTGTTTCAGAGGTTCTGTATCTAGGGTGTATCTATCGTGACTAACCCTAACCTTCTGTTTCAGAGCTTCTGTATCTAGGGTGTATCTATCGTGACTAACCCTAACCTTCTGTTTCAGAGGTTCTGTATCTAGGGTGTATCTATCGTGACTAACCCTAACCTTCTGTTTCAGAGGTTCTGTATCTAGGGTGTATCTATCGTGACTAACCCTAACCTTCTGTTTCAGAGGTTCTGTATCTAGGGTGTATCTATCGTGACTAACCCTAACCTTCTGTTTCAGAGGTTCTGTATCTAGGGTGTATCTATCGTGACTAACCCTAACCCTCTGTTTCAGAGGTTCTGTATCTAGGGTGTATCTATCGTGACTAACCCTAACCTTCTGTTTCAGAGGTTCTGTATCTAGGGTGTATCTATCGTGGACTAACCCTAACCTTCTGTTTCAGAGGTTCTGTATCTAGGGTGTATCTATCGTGACTAACCCTAACCCTCTGTTTCAGAGGTTCTGTATCTAGGGTGTATCTATCGTGACTAACCCTAACCCTCTGTTTCAGAGGTTCTGTATCTAGGGTGTATCTATCGTGACTAACCCTAACCTTCTGTTTCAGAGGTTCTGTATCTAGGGTGTATCTATCGTGACTAACCCTAACCTCTGTTTCAGAGGTTCTGTATCTAGGGTGTATCTATCGTGACTAACCCTAACCCTCTGTTTCAGAGGTTCTGTATCTAGGGTGTATCTATCGTGACTAACCCTAACCTTCTGTTTCAGAGGTTCTGTATCTAGGGTGTATCTATCGTGACTAACCCTAACCTTCTGTTTCAGAGCTTCTGTATCTAGGGTGTATCTATCGTGACTAACCCTAACCTTCTGTTTCAGAGGTTCTGTATCTAGGGTGTATCTATCGTGACTAACCCTAACCTTCTGTTTCAGAGGTTCTGTATCTAGGGTGTATCTATCGTGACTAACCCTAACCTCTGTTTCAGAGGTTCTGTATCTAGGGTGTATCTATCGTGACTAACCCTAACCTTCTGTTTCAGAGCTTCTGTATCTAGGGTGTATCTATCGTGACTAACCTAACCTCTGTTTCAGAGGTTCTGTATCTAGGGTGTATCTATCGTGACTAACCCTAACCTTCTGTTTCAGAGGTTCTGTATCTAGGGTGTATCTATCGTGACTAACCCTAACCCTCTGTTTCAGAGGTTCTGTATCTAGGGTGTATCTATCGTGACTAACCCTAACCCTCTGTTTCAGAGGTTCTGTATCTAGGGTGTATCTATCGTGACTAACCCTAACCTTCTGTTTCAGAGGTTCTGTATCTAGGGTGTATCTATCGTGACTAACCCTAACCCTAACCCTAACCCTCTGTTTCAGAGGTTCTGTATCTAGGGTGTATCTATCGTGACTAACCCTAACCCTCTGTTTCAGAGGGTTCTGTAATCTAGGGTGTATCTATCGTGACTAACCCTAACCTCGTGTATTCAGAGGTTCTGTACTCTAGGGTGTATCTATCGTGACTAACCCAAACCTTCTAGTTTCAGAGGTTCTGTATCTAGGGTGTATCTATCCGTGACTAACCCTAACCCTCCTGTTTCAAGGTTCTGTACGAGGTTCTACGATACCCTACTAGAGGATACTTCTAGGTGTATCTATCGTGACTAACCCTAACCCTTCTGTTTCAGGAGGTTCTGTATCTAGGGTGTAATCTATCGTTGAGCTAACCCTAACCCTCTGTTTCAGAGGTTCTGTAATCTAGGGTGTATCTATCGTGACTAACCCTAAACCTCTGTTTCAGAGGTTCTGTAATCTAGGGTGTATCTATCGTGACTAACCCTAACCCTCTGTTTCAGAGGTTCTGTATCTAGGGTGTATCTATCGTGACTAACCCTAACCCTCTGTTTCAGAGGTTCTGTATCTAGGGTTGTATCTATCGTGACTAACCCTAACCTTCTGTTTCAGAGGTTCTGTATCTAGGGTGTATCTATCGTGACTAACCCTAACCCTCTGTTTCAGAGGTTCTGTATCTAGGGTGTATCTATCGTGACTAACCCTAACCTTCTGTTTCAGAGGTTCTGTATCTAGGGTGTATCTATCGTGACTAACCCTAACCTCTGTTTCAGAGGTTCTGTATCTAGGGTGTATCTATCGTGACTAACCCTAACCCTCTGTTTCAGAGGTTCTGTATCTAGGGTGTATCTATCGTGACTAACCCTAACCTTCTGTTTCAGAGGTTCTGTATCTAGGGTGTATCTATCGTGACTAACCCTAACCTTCTGTTTCAGAGCTTCTGTATCTAGGGTGTATCTATCGTGACTAACCTAAACCTTCTGTTTCAGAGGTTCTGTATCTAGGGTGTATCTATCGTGACTAACCCTAACCTTCTGTTTCAGAGGTTCTGTATCTAGGGTGTATCTATCGTGACTAACCCTAACCTTCTGTTTCAGAGGTTCTGTATCTAGGGTGTATCTATCGTGACTAACCTAACCTTCTGTTTCAGAGGTTCTGTATCTAGGGTGTATCTATCGTGGACTAACCTAACCCTCTGTTTCAGAGGTTCTGTATCTAGGGTGTATCTATCGTGACTAACCCTAACCTTCTGTTTCAGAGGTTCTGTATCTAGGGTGTATCTATCGTGACTAACCCTAACCTTCTGTTTCAGAGGTTCTGTATCTAGGGTGTATCTATCGTGACTAACCCTAACCCTCTGTTTCAGAGGTTCTGTATCTAGGGTGTATCTATCGTGACTAACCCTAACCCTCTGTTTCAGAGGTTCTGTATCTAGGGTGTATCTATCGTGACTAACCCTAACCTTCTGTTTCAGAGGTTCTGTATCTAGGGTGTATCTATCGTGACTAACCCTAACCCTCTGTTTCAGAGGTTCTGTATCTAGGGTGTATCTATCGTGACTAAACCCTAACCCTCTGTTTCAGAGGTTCTGTATCTAGGGTGTATCTATCGTGGGGACTAACCTAACCTTCTGTTTCAGAGGTTCTGTATCTAGGGTGTATCTATCGTGACTAACCCCTAACCTTCTGTTTCAGAGCTTCTGTATCTAGGGTGTATCTATCGTGACTAACCCTAACCTTCTGTTTCAGAGGTTCTGTATCTAGGGTGTATCTATCGTGACTAACCCTAACCTTCTGTTTCAGAGGTTCTGTATCTAGGGTGTATCTATCGTGACTAACCCTAACCCCTCTGTTTCAGAGGTTCTGTATCTAGGGTGTATCTATCGTGGACTAACCCTAACCCTCTGTTTCAGAGGTTCTGTATCTAGGGTGTATCTATCGTGACTAACCCTAACCTTCTGTTTCAGAGGTTCTGTATCTAGGGTGTATCTATCGTGACTAACCCTAACCCTCTGTTTCAGAGGTTCTGTATCTAGGGTGTATCTATCGTGACTAACCCTAACCTTCTGTTTCAGAGGTTTCTGTATCTAGGGTGTATCTATCGTGACTAACCCTAACCCTCTGTTTCAGAGGTTCTGTATCTAGGGTGTATCTATCTTGACTAACCCTAACCCTCTGTTTCAGAGGTTCTGTATCTAGGGTGTATCTATCGTGACTAACCCTAACCTTCTGTTTTCAGAGGTTCTGTATCTAGGGTGTATCTATCGTGACTAACCCTAACCCTCTGTTTCAGAGGTTCTGTATCTAGGGTGTATCTATCGTGACTAAACCCTAACCTTCTGTTTCAGAGGTTCTGTATCTAGGGTGTATCTATCGTGACTAACCCTAACCTTCTGTTTCAGAGGTTCTGTATCTAGGGTGTATCTATCGTGACTAACCCTAACCTTCTGTTTCAGAGGTTCTGTATCTAGGGTGTATCTATCGTGACTAACCCTAACCCTCTGTTTCAGAGGTTCTGTATCTAGGGTGTATCTATCGTGACTAACCCTAACCCTCTGTTTCAGAGGTTCTGTATCTAGGGTGTATCTATCGTGACTAACCCTAACCCTCTGTTTCAGAGGTTCTGTATCTAGGGTGTATCTATCGTGACTAACCCTAACCCTCTGTTTCAGAGGTTCTGTATCTAGGGTGTATCTATCGTGACTAACCCTAACCTTCTGTTTCAGAGGTTCTGTATCTAGGGGTGTATCTATCGTGACTAACCCTAACCCTCTGTTTCAGAGGTTCTGTATCTAGGGTGTATCTATCGTGACTAACCCTAACCTTCTGTTTCAGAGGTTCTGTATCTAGGGTGTATCTATCGTGGACTAACCCTAACCCTCTGTTTCAGAGGTTCTGTATCTAGGGTGTATCTATCGTGACTAACCCTAACCCTCTGTTTCAGAGGTTCTGTATCTAGGGTGTATCTATCGTGACTAATCCTAACCTTCTGTTTCAGAGGTTCTGTATCTAGGGGTGTATCTATCGTGACTAACCCTAACCTCTGTTTCAGAGGTTCTGTATCTAGGGTGTATCTATCGTGACTAACCCTAACCTTCTGTTTCAGAGGTTCTGTATCTAGGGTGTATCTATCGTGACTAACCCTAACCTTCTGTTTCAGAGGTTCTGTATCTAGGGTGTATCTATCGTGACTAACCCTAACCCTCTGTTTCAGAGGTTCTGTATCTAGGGTGTATCTATCGTGACTAACCCTAACCCTCTGTTTCAGAGGTTCTGTATCTAGGGTGTATCTATCGTGACTAACCCTAACCTTCTGTTTCAGAGGTTCTGTATTTGGGGTGTATCTATCGTGACTAACCCTAACCTTCTGTTTCAGAGGTTCTGTATCTAGGGTGTATCTATCGTGGACTAACCCTAACCTCTGTTTCAGAGGTTCTGTATCTAGGGTGTATCTATCGTGACTAACCCTAACCCTCTGTTTCAGAGGTTCTGTATCTAGGGTGTATCTATCGTGACTAACCCCTAACCTTCTGTTTCAGAGGTTCTGTATCTAGGGTGTATCTATCGTGACTAACCCTAACCCTCTGTTTCAGAGGTTCTGTATCTAGGGTGTATCTATCGTGACTAACCCTAACCTTCTGTTTCAGAGGTTCTGTATCTAGGGTGTATCTATCGTGGACTAACCCTAACCCTCTGTTTCAGAGGTTCTGTATCTAGGGTGTATCTATCTATCGTGACTAACCCTAACCCTCTGTTTCAGAGGTTCTGTATCTAGGGTGTATCTATCGTGACTAACCCTAACCTTTCTGTTTCAGAGGTTCTGTATCTAGGGTGTATCTATCGTGACTAACCCTAACCCTCTGTTTCAGAGGTTCTGTATCTAGGGTGTATCTATCGTGACTAACCCTAACCTCTGTTTCAGAGGTTCTGTATCTAGGGTGTATCTATCGTGACTAACCCTAACCTCTCTGTTTCAGAGGTTCTGTATCTAGGGTGTATCTATCGTGACTAAACCCTAACCTTCTGTTTCAGAGGTTCTGTATCTAGGGTGTATCTATCGTGACTAACCCTAAACCTTCTGTTTTCAGAGGTTCTGTATCTAGGGTGTATCTATCGTGACTAACCCTAACCTTCTGTTTCAGAGGTTTCTGTATCTAGGGTGTATCTATCGTGACTAACCTAACCCTCTGTTTCAGAGGGTTCTGTATCTAGGGTGTATCTATCGTGACTAACCCTAACCCTCTGTTTCAGAGGTTCTGTATCTAGGGTGTATCTATCGTGACTAACCCTAACCTTCTGTTTCAGAGGTTCTGTATCTAGGGTGTATCTATCGTGACTAACCCTAACCTTCTGTTTCAGAGGTTCTGTTCTAGGGTGTATCTATCGTGACTAACCCTAACCTTCTGTTTCAGAGGTTCTGTATCTAGGGTGTATCTATCGTGACTAACCCTAACCCTCTGTTTCAGAGGTTCTGTATCTAGGGTGTATCTATCGTGACTAACCCTAACCTCTGTTTCAGAGGTTCTGTATCTAGGGTGTATCTATCGTGACTAACCCTAACCTTCTGTTTCAGAGGTTCTGTATCTAGGGTGTATCTATCGTGACTAACCCTAACCCTCTGTTTCAGAGGTTCTGTATCTAGGGTGTATCTATCGTGACTAACCCTAACCTTCTGTTTCAGGAGGTTCTGTATCTAGGGTGTATCTATCGTGACTAACCCTAACCCTCTGTTTCAGAGGTTCTGTATCTAGGGTGTATCTATCGTGACTAACCCTAACCCTCTGTTTCAGAGGTTCTGTATCTAGGGTGTATCTATCGTGACTAAACCCTAACCCTCTGTTTCAGAGATTCTGTATCTAGGGTTGTATCTATCGTGACTAACCCTAACCTTCTGTTTCAGAGGTTCTGTATCTAGGGTGTATCTATCGTGACTAACCCTAACCCTCTGTTTCAGAGGTTCTGTATCTAGGGTGTATTCTATCGTGACTAACCCTAACCTCTGTTTCAGAGGTTCTGTATCTAGGGTGTATCTATCGTGACTAACCCTAACCCTCTGTTTCAGAGGTTCTGTATCTAGGGTGTATCTATCGTGACTAACCCTAACCTTCTGTTTCAGAGGTTCTGTATCTAGGGTGTATCTATCGTGACTAACCCTAACCTTCTGTTTCAGAGGTTCTGTATCTAGGGTGTATCTATCGTGACTAACCCTAACCTTCTGTTTCAGAGGTTCTGTATCTAGGGTGTATCTATCGTGACTAACCCTAACCTTCTGTTTCAGAGGTTCTGTATCTAGGGTGTATCTATCGTGACTAACCCTACCTTCTGTTTCAGAGGTTCTGTATCTAGGGTGTATCTATCGTGACTAACCCTAACCCTCTGTTTCAGAGGTTCTGTATCTAGGGTGTATCTATCGTGACTAACCCTAACCCTCTGTTTCAGAGGTTCTGTATCTAGGGTGTATCTATCGTGACTAACCCTAACCTTCTGTTTCAGAGGTTCTGTATCTAGGGTGTATCTATCGTGACTAACCCTAACCTTCTGTTTCAGAGGTTCTGTATCTAGGGTGTATCTATCGTGACTAACCCTAACCTTCTGTTTCAGATGTTCTGTATCTAGGGTGTATCTATCGTGACTAACCCTAACCCTCTGTTTCAGAGGTTCTGTATCTAGGGTGTATCTATCGTGACTAACCCTAACCCTCTGTTTCAGAGGTTCTGTATCTAGGGTGTATCTATTGTGACTAACCCTAACCTTCTGTTTCAGAGGTTCTGTATCTAGGGTGTATCTATCGTGACTAACCCTAACCTTCTGTTTCAGAGGTTCTGTATCTAGGGTGTATCTATCGTGACTAACCCTAACCTTCTGTTTCAGAGGTTCTGTATCTAGGGTGTATCTATCGTGACTAACCCTAACCTTCTGTTTCAGAGGTTCTGTATCTAGGGTGTATCTATCGTGACTAAACCCTAACCTTCTGTTTCAGAGGTTCTGTATCTAGGGTGTATCTATCGTGACTAACCCTAACCCTCTGTTTCAGAGGTTCTGTATCTAGGGTGTATCTATCGTGACTAACCCTAAACCTTCTGTTTCAGAGGTTTCTGTATCTAGGGTGTATCTATCGTGACTAACCCTAACCTTCTGTTTCAGAGGTTCTGTATCTAGGGTGTATCTATCGTGACTAACCTAACCCTTCTGTTTCAGAGGTTCTGTATCTAGGGTGTATCTATCGTGACTAACCCTAACCCTCTGTTTCAGAGGTTCTGTATCTAGGGTGTATCTATCGTGACTAACCCTAACCTTCTGTTTCAGAGGTTCTGTATCTAGGGTGTATCTATCGTGACTAACCCTAACCTCTGTTTCAGAGGTTCTGTATCTAGGGTGTATCTATCGTGACTAACCCTAACCCTCTGTTTCAGAGGTTCTGTATCTAGGGTGTATCTCTATCGTGACTAACCCTAACCTTCTGTTTCAGAGGTTCTGTATCTAGGGTGTATCTATCGTGACTAACCCTAACCTTCTGTTTCAGAGCTTCTGTATCTAGGGGCTGTATTTTTTTTTTTTTTTTTTTTTTTTTCTATCGTGACTAACCCTAACCTTCTGTTTCAGAGGTTCTGTATCTAGGGTGTATCTATCGTGACTAACCCTAACCTTCTGTTTCAGAGGTTCTGTATCTAGGGTGTATCTATCGTGGGACTAACCCTAACCTCTGTTTCAGAGGTTCTGTATCTAGGGTGTATCTATCGTGACTAACCCTAACCCTCTGTTTCAGAGGTTCTGTATCTAGGGTGTATCTATCGTGACTAACCCTAACCTTCTGTTTCAGAGGTTTCTGTATCTAGGGTGTATCTATCGTGACTAACCCTAACCCTCTGTTTCAGAGGTTCTGTATCTAGGGTGTATCTATGTGACTAACCCTAACCTTCTGTTTCAGAGGTTCTGTATCTAGGGTGTATCTATCGTGACTAACCCTAACCCTCTGTTTCAGAGGTTCTGTATCTAGGGTATCTATCGTGACTAACCCTAACCTCTGTTTCAGAGGTTCTGTATCTAGGGTGTATCTATCGTGACTAACCCTAACCTTCTGTTTCAGAGGTTCTGTATCTAGGGGTGTATCTATCGTGACTAACCCTAACCTCTGTTTCAGAGGTTCTGTATCTAGGGTGTATCTATCGTGACTAACCCTAACCTTCTGTTTCAGAGCTTCTGTATCTAGGGTGTATCTATCGTGACTAACCCTAACCTTCTGTTTCAGAGGTTCTGTATCTAGGGTGTATCTATCGTGACTAACCCTAACCTTCTGTTTTCAGAGGTTCTGTATCTAGGGTGTATCTATCGTGACTAACCCTACCCTCTGTTTCAGAGGTTCTGTATCTAGGGTGTATCTATCGTGACTAACCCTAACCCTTCTGTTTCAGAGGTTCTGTATCTAGGGGTGTATCTATCGTGACTAACCCTAACCCTCTGTTTCAGAGGTTCTGTATCTAGGGTGTATCTATCGTGACTACCCTAACCCTCTGTTCAGAGGTTCTGTATCTAGGGTGTATCTATCGTGACTAACCCTAACCTTCTGTTTCAGAGGTTCTGTATCTAGGGTGTATCTATCGTGGACTAACCCTAACCCTCTGTTTCAGAGGTTCTGTATCTAGGGTGTATCTATCGTGACTAACCCTAACCTTCTGTTTCAGAGGTTCTGTATCTAGGGTGTATCTATCGTGACTAACCCTAACCCTCTGTTTCAGAGGTTCTGTATCTAGGGTGTATCTATCGTGACTAACCCTAACCCTCTGTTTCAGAGGTTCTGTATCTAGGGTGTATCTATCGTGACTAATCCTAACCTTCTGTTTCAGAGGTTCTGTATCTAGGGTGTATCTATCGTGACTAACCCTAACCCTCTGTTTCAGAGGTTCTGTATCTAGGGTGTATCTATCGTGACTAACCCTAACCTTCTGTTTCAGAGGTTCTGTATCTAGGGTGTATCTATCGTGACTAACCCTAACCTTCTGTTTCAGAGGTTTTTTTTTTTTTTTTTTCTGTATCTAGGTGTATCTATCGTGACTAACCCTTAACCTCTGTTTCAGAGGTTCTGTATCTAGGGTGTATCTATCGTGACTAACCCTAACCCTCTGTTTCAGAGGTTCTGTATCTAGGGTGTATCTATCGTGACTAACCATAACCTTCTGTTTCAGAGGTTCTGTATTTGGGGTGTATCTATCGTGACTAACCCTAACCCTCTGTTTCAGAGGTTCTGTATCTAGGGTGTATCTATCGTGACTAACCCTAACCTTCTGTTTCAGAGGTTCTGTATCTAGGGTGTATCTATCGTGACTAACCCTAACCCTCTGTTTCAGAGGTTCTGTATCTAGGGTGTATCTATCGTGACTAACCCTAACCCTCTGTTTCAGAGGTTCTGTATCTAGGGTGTATCTATCGTGACTAACCCTAACCTTCTGTTTCAGAGGTTCTGTATCTAGGGTGTATCTATCGTGACTAACCCTAACCTCTGTTTCAGAGGTTCTGTATCTAGGGTGTATCTATCGTGACTAACCCTAACCTTCTGTTTCAGAGGTTCTGTTATCTAGGGTGTATCTATCGTGACTAACCCTAACCCTTGTTTCAGAGGTTCTGTATCTAGGGTGTATCTATCGTGACTAACCCTAACCCTCTGTTTCAGAGGTTCTGTATCTAGGGTGTATCTATCGTGACTAACCCTAACCTTCTGTTTCAGAGGTTCTGTATCTAGGGTGTATCTATCGTGACTAACCCTAACCCTCTGTTTCAGAGGTTCTGTATCTAGGGTGTATCTATCGTGACTAACCCTAACCCTCTGTTTCAGAGGTTCTGTATCTAGGGTGTATCTATCGTGACTAACCCTAACCCTCTGTTTCAGAGGTTCTGTATCTAGGGTGTATCTATCGTGACTAACCCCTAACTTCTGTTTCAGAGGTTCTGTATCTAGGGTGTATCTATCGTGACTAACCCTAACCTTCTGTTTCAGAGGTTTCTGTATCTAGGGTGTATCTATCGTGACTAACCCTAACCTTCTGTTTCAGAGGTTCTGTATCTAGGGTGTGTATCTATCGTGACTAACCCTAACCCTCTGTTTCAGAGGTTCTGTATCTAGGGTGTATCTATCGTGACTAACCCTAACCTTCTCTGTTTCAGAGGTTCTGTATCTAGGGTGTATCTAATCGTGACTAACCCTAACCTTCTGTTTCAGAGGTTCTGTATCTAGGGTGTATCTATCGTGACTAACCCTAACCTTCTGTTTCAGAGGTTCTGTATCTAGGGTGTATCTATCGTGACTAACCCTAACCTTCTGTTTCAGAGGTTCTGTGTCTAGGGTGTATCTATCGTGACTAACCCTAACCCTCTGTTTCAGAGGTTCTGTATCTAGGGTGTATCTATCGTGACTAACCCTAACCCTCTGTTTCAGAGGTTCTGTATCTAGGGTGTATCTATCGTGACTAACCCTAACCTTCTGTTTCAGAGTTCTGTATCTAGGGTGTATCTATCGTGACTAACCCTAACCCTCTGTTTTCAGAGGTTCTGTATCTAGGGTGTATCTATCGTGACTAACCCTAACCTTCTGTTTCAGAGGTTCTGTATCTAGGGTGTATCTATCGTGACTAACCCTAACCCTCTGTTTCAGAGGTTCTGTATCTAGGGTGTATCTATCGTGACTAACCCTAACCTTCTGTTTCAGAGGTTCTGTATCTAGGGTGTATCTATCGTGACTAACCCTAACCCTCTGTTTCAGAGGTTCTGTATCTAGGGTGTATCTATCGTGACTAACCCTAACCTTCTGTTTCAGAGGTTCTGTATTTGGGGTGTATCTATCGTGACTAACCCTAACCCTCTGTTTCAGAGGTTCTGTATCTAGGGTGTATCTATCGTGACTAACCCTAACCTTCTGTTTCAGAGGTTCTGTATCTAGGGTGTATCTATCGTGACTAACCCTAACCCTCTGTTTCAGAGGTTCTGTATCTAGGGTGTATCTATCGTGACTAACCCTAAACCCTCTGTTTCAGAGGTTCTGTATCTAGGGTGTATCTATCGTGACTAACCCTAACCTTCTGTTTCAGAGGTTCTGTATCTAGGGTGTATCTATCGTGACTAACCCTAACCCTCTGTTTCAGAGGTTCTGTATCTAGGGTGTATCTATCGTGACTAACCCTAACCTTCTGTTTCAGAGGTTCTGTATCTAGGGTGTATCTATCGTGACTAACCCTAACCCTCTGTTTCAGAGGTTCTGTATCTAGGGTGTATCTATCGTGACTAACCCTAACCTCTGTTTCAGAGGTTCTGTATCTAGGGTGTATCTATCGTGACTAACCCTAACCTTCTGTTTCAGAGGTTTCTGTATCTAGGGTGTATCTATCGTGACTAACCCTAACCCTCTGTTTCAGAGGTTCTGTATCTAGGGTGTATCTATCGTGACTAACCCTAACCCTCTGTTTCAGAGGTTCTGTATCTAGGGTGTATCTATCGTGACTAACCCTAACCCTCTGTTCAGAGGTTCTGTATCTAGGGTGTATCTATCGTGACTAACCCTAACCTTCTGTTTCAGAGGTTCTGTATCTAGGGTGTATCTATCGTGACTAACCCTAACCTTCTGTTTCAGAGGTTCTGTATCTAGGGTGTATCTATCGTGACTAACCCTAACCTTCTGTTTCAGAGGTTCTGTATCTAGGGTGTATCTATCGTGACTAACCCTAACCCTCTGTTTCAGAGGTTCTGTATCTAGGGTGTATCTATCGTGACTAACCCTAACCCTCTGTTTCAGAGGTTCTGTATCTAGGGTGTATCTATCGTGACTAACCCTAACCTTCTGTTTCAGAGGTTCTGTATCTAGGGTGTATCTATCTTGACTAACCCTAACCTTCTGTTTCAGAGGTTCTGTATCTAGGGTGTATCTATCGTGACTAACCCTAACCTTCTGTTTCAGAGGTTCTGTGTCTAGGGTGTATCTATCGTGACTAACCCTAACCCTCTGTTTCAGAGGTTCTGTAGTATCGTTGACTAACCCTATAAACCCTCTGTTTCAGAGGTTCTGTATCTAGGGTGTATCTATCTGTGACTATCCCTAACCTTCTGTTTCTGAGGTTCTGTATCATAGGGTGTATCTATCGAGACTACCCTAACCCTCTGTTTCCAAGAGGTCTGTACTCTAGGGTGTATCTATCGTGACTAACCCTAACCTTCTGTTTCAGAGGTTCTGTATCTAGGGTGTTGTATCTATCGTGACTTAACCCTAACCCTCTGTTTCAGAGGTTCTGTATCTAGGGTGTATCTATCGTGACTAACCCTAACCTTCTGTTTCAGAGGTTCTGTATCTAGGGTGTATCTATCGTGACTAACCCTAACCCTCTGTTTCAGAGGTTCTGTATCTAGGGTGTATCTATCGTGACTAACCCTAACCCTCTGTTTCAGAGGTTCTGTATCTAGGGTGTATCTATCGTGACTAACCCTAAACCCTCTGTTTCAGAGGTTCTGTATCTAGGGTGTATCTATCGTGACTAACCCTAACCTTCTGTTTCAGAGGTTCTGTATCTAGGGTGTATCTATCGTGACTAACCCTAACCCTCTGTTTCAGAGGTTCTGTATCTAGGGTGTATCTATCGTGACTAACCCTAACCTTCTGTTTCAGAGGTTCTGTATCTAGGGTGTATCTATCGTGACTAACCCTAACCCTTCTGTTTCAGAGGTTCTGTATCTAGGGTGTATCTATCGTGGACTAACCCTAACCTTCTGTTTCAGAGGTTCTGTATCTAGGGTGTATCTATCGTGACTAACCCTAACCCTCTGTTTCAGAGGTTCTGTATCTAGGGTGTATCTATCGTGACTAACCCTAACCCTCTGTTTCAGAGGTTCTGTATCTAGGGTGTATCTATCGTGACTAACCCTAACCTTCTGTTTCAGAGGTTCTGTATCTAGGGTGTATCTATCGTGACTAACCCTAACCTTCTGTTTCAGAGGTTCTGTATCTAGGGTGTATCTATCGTGACTAACCCTAACCTTCTGTTTCAGAGGTTCTGTATCTAGGGTGTATCTATCGTGACTAACCCTAACCCTCTGTTTCAGAGGTTCTGTATCTAGGGTGTATCTATTTCGTGACTAACCCTAACCCTTCTGTTTCAGAGGTTCTGTATCTAGGGTGTATCTATTGTGACTAACCCTAACCTTCTGTTTCAGAGGTTCTGTATCTAGGGTGTATCTATCGTGACTAACCCTAACCTTCTGTTTCAGAGGTTCTGTATCTAGGGTGTATCTATCGTGACTAACCCTACCTTCTGTTTCAGAGGTTCTGTATCTAGGGTGTATCTATCGTGACTAACCCTAACCTTCTGTTTCAGAGGTTCTGTATCTAGGGTGTTGTATCTATCGTGACTAACCCTAACCTTCTGTTTCAGAGGTTCTGTATCTAGGGTGTATCTATCGTGACTAACCCTAAACCTTCTGTTTCAGAGGTTCTCTGATTTCATTTTCTGGATTCTTTTATCTGAAGTCGGTAGGGTGTATCTATCTGACTAACCCTAACTCCAAATTTCTTGTTAACTAACCTATTGTTTAGAGTTTGTATTTAGTGTATGTAAAACTTCGTTTCAGATGTACTAACATATCTATGATAACCTACCTCTGTTTCAGAGTTCTGTATCTAGGTGTAACTACAGGTACAACCCTAGAATGACTAACCCTAACCTCTGTTTTCAGAGGTTCTGTATCTAGGGTGTATCTATCGTGACTAACCCTAACCCTCTGTTTCCAGAGTTCTGTATCTAGGGTTGTATCTATCGTGACTAACCCTAACCTCGTTTCAGAGGTCTGTATCTAGGGAGTATCTATCGTGACTAACCCTACCTCTGTTTCAGAGGTTCTTGTATCTAGGGTGTATCTATCGTGACTAACCCTAACCCTCTGTTTCAGAGGTTCTGTATCTAGGGTGTATCATATCGGACTAACCCTAACCCTCTGTTTCAGAGGGTCTGTATCTAGGGTGGTATCTATCGTGCTAACCCTAACCTTCTGTTTCAGAGGTTCTGTATCTAGGGTGTATCTATCGTGACTAACCCTAACCTTCTGTTTCAGAGGTTCTGTATCTAGGGTGTATCTATCGTGACTAACCCTAACCTTCTGTTTCAGAGGTTCTGTATCTAGGGTGTATCTATCGTGACTAACCCTAACCCTCTGTTTCCAGAGGTTTCTGTATCTAGGGTGTATCTATCGTGACTAACCCTAACCTCTGTTTCAGAGGTTCTGTATCTAGGGTGTATCTATCGTGAACTCACCCTAACCTTCTGTTTCAGAGGTTCTGTATCTAGGGTGTATCTATCGTGACTAACCCTAACCCTCTGTTTCAGAGGTTCTGTTCTAGGGTGTATCTATCGTGACTAACCCTAACCTTCTGTTTCAGAGGTTCTGTATCTAGGGTGTATCTATCGTGACTAACCCTAACCCTCTGTTTCAGAGGTTTCTGTATTCTAGGGTGTATCTATCGTGACTAACCCTAACCCCTCTGTTTCAGAGGTTCTGTATCTAGGGTGTATCTATCGTGACTAACCCTAACCCTTCTGTTTCAGAGGTTCTGTATCTAGGGTGTATCTATCGTGACTAACCCTAACCTCTGTTTCAGAGGTTCTGTATCTAGGGTGTATCTAACGTGACTAACCCTAACCTTCTGTTTCAGAGGTTCTGTATCTAGGGTGTATCTATCGTGACTAACCCTAACCTTCTGTTTCAGAGGTTCTGTATCTAGGGTGTATCTATCGTCGACTAACCCTAAACCTTCTGTTTCAGAGGTTCTGTATCTAGGGTGTAATCTATCGTGACTAACCCTAACCTCTGTTTCAGAGGTTCTGTATCCTAGGGTGTATCTATCGTGACTAACCCTAACCCTTCTGTTTTCAGAGGTTCTGTATCTAGGGTGTATCTATCGTGACTAACCCTAACCTTCTGTTTCAGAGGTTCTGTATCTAGGGTGTATCTATCGTGACTAACCCTAACCTTCTGTTCAGAGGTTCTGTATCTAGGGTGTATCTATCGTGACTAACCCTAACCTTCTGTTTCAGAGGTTCTGTATCTAGGGTGTATCTATCGTGACTAACCCTAACCCTCTGTTTCAGAGGTTCTGTATCTAGGGTGTATCTATCGTGACTAACCCTAACCCTCTGTTTCAGAGGTTCTGTATCTAGGGTGTATCTATCGTGACTAACCCTAACCTTCTGTTTCAGAGGTTCTGTATCTAGGGTGTATCTATCGTGACTAACCCTAACCTTCTGTTTCAGAGGTTCTGTATCTAGGGTGTATCTATCGTGACTAACCCTAACCTTCTGTTTCAGAGGTTCTGTATCTAGGGTGTATCTATCGTGACTAACCCTAACCCTCTGTTTCAGAGGTTCTGTATCTAGGGTGTATCTATCGTGACTAACCCTAACCCTCTGTTTCAGAGGTTCTGTATCTAGGGTGTATCTATCGTGACTAACCCTAACCTTCTGTTTCAGAGGTTCTGTATCTAGGGTGTATCTATCGTGACTAACCCTAACCTTCTGTTTCAGAGGTTCTGTATCTAGGGTATCTATCGTGACTAACCCTAACCTTCTGTTTCAGAGGTTCTGTATCTAGGGTGTATCTATCGTGACTAACCCTAACCTTCTGTTTCAGAGGTTCTGTATCTAGGGTGTATCTATCGTGACTAAACCCTAACCTTCTGTTTCAGAGGTTCTGTATCTAGGGTGTATCTATCGTGACTAACCCTAACCTTCTGTTTCAGAGGTTCTGATTTCATTTTCTGGATTCTTTTATCTGAAGTCGGAAGTTTAGGTTGGAGTCCATTAAAAACTTGTTTTTTCAACCACTCCACAAATTTCTTGTTAACAAACTATAGTTTTGACTCCGACCTAAGTGTATGTAAAATAAAAAACTTCCGACTTCAACTGTACATAAACATATACAGATAAATATCAATTATCAGGGAACCTACCAGGTACAAACCCTAAATGACTAACCCTAACCTAACCCTCTGTTTCAGAGGTTCTGTATCTAGGGTGTATCTATCGTGACTAACCCTAACCTTCTGTTTCAGAGGTTCTGTATCTAGGGTGTATTTATCGTGACTAACCCTAACCTTCTGTTTCAGAGGTTCTGTATCTAGGGTGTATCTATCGTGACTAACTCTATCCTTCTGTTTCAGAGGTTCTGTATCTAGGGTGTATCTATCGTGACTAACCCTAACCTTCTGTTTCAGAGGTTCTGTATCTAGGGTGTATCTATCGTGACTAACCCTAACCTTCTGTTTCAGAGGTTCTGTATCTAGGGTGTATCTATCGTGACTAACCCTAACCTTCTGTTTCAGAGGTTCTGTATCTAGGGTGTATCTATCGTGACTAACCCTAACCTTCTGTTTCAGAGGTTCTGTATCTAGGGTGTATCTATCGTGACTAACCCTAACCTTCTGTTTCAGAGGTTCTGTATCTAGGGTGTATCTATCGTGACTAACCCTAACCTTCTGTTTCAGAGGTTCTGTATCTAGGGTGTATCTATCGTGACTAACCCTAACCTTCTGTTTCAGAGGTTCTGATTTCATTTTCTGGATTCTTTTATCTGAAGTCGGAAGTTTAGGTTGGAGTCATTAAAACTTGTTTTTCAACCACTCCACAAATTTCTTGTTAACAAACTATAGTTTTGACTCCGACCTAAGTGTATGTAAACTTCCGACTTCAACTGTACATAACATATACAGATAAATATCAATTATCAGGGAACCTACCAGGTACAACCCTAAATGACTAACCCTAACCCTCTGTTTCAGAGGTTCTGTATCTAGGGTGTATCTATCGTGACTAACCCTAACCTTCTGTTTCAGAGGTTCTGTATCTAGGGTGTATTTATCGTGACTAACCCTAACCTTCTGTTTCAGAGGTTCTGTATCTAGGGTGTATCTATCGTGACTAACTCTATCCTTCTGTTTCAGAGGTTCTGTATCTAGGGTGTATCTATCGTGACTAACCCTAACCTTCTGTTTCAGAGGTTCTGTATCTAGGGTGTATCTATCGTGACTAACCCTAACCTTCTGTTTCAGAGGTTCTGTATCTAGGGTGTATCTATCGTGACTAACCCTAACCTTCTGTTTCAGAGGTTCTGTATCTAGGGTGTATCTATCGTGACTAACCCTAACCTTCTGTTTCAGAGGTTCTGTATCTAGGGTGTATCTATCGTGACTAACCCTAACCTTCTGTTTCAGAGGTTCTGTATCTAGGGTGTATCTATCGTGACTAACCCTAACCTTCTGTTTCAGAGGTTCTGTATCTAGGGTGTATCTATCGTGACTAACCCTAACCTTCTGTTTCAGAGGTTCTGATTTCATTTTCTGGATTCTTTTATCTGAAGTCGGAAGTTTAGGTTGGAGTCATTAAAACTTGTTTTTCAACCACTCCACAAATTTCTTGTTAACAAACTATAGTTTTGACTCCGACCTAAGTGTATGTAAACTTCCGACTTCAACTGTACATAACATATACAGATAAATATCAATTATCAGGGAACCTACCAGGTACAACCCTAAATCCGTAAACATGGGTACCCTCATAGATATCATCCTGACTAACTTACCCTCTAAATACACCTCCGCTGTCTTCAACCAGGATCTCAGCAAATCACTGCCTCATTGCCTGCGTCCGTAATGGGTTCGCGGTCAAACGACCACCCCTCATCACTGTCAAACGCTCCCTAAAACACTTCAGTGAGCAGGCCTTTCTAATTGACCTGGCCCGGGTATCCTGGATGGATATTAACCACGAGAATTTTGTTATCTCAATGGTTGCAATAATTTGAAGTTAGTGCTTTGAATAATTCCCAGAGGGTGTAAGGCTCTGGTTTAATAATGAATTAAACGAAGTCCCGTTCTGCAATAGGTCAGTCTTTCTATTCATGAGATCTCTGGCGCTAAAAACACACACAGGCTTTATATATGCGTCCACACAAAGGAACTTTGCTCCGCCCACCTTTAGGCGGCCTGACTTCCCACAGTATAGATTATTATAGAGTTTAAGTTTGACAGTTTCTAGGTCTCCTTTCTCCTGGAATGTTTGTCTCAGCAGTTTCTACCCCCCCTTCTCTGTTAGTGGGTTTATGGTCTTATAACTCTCTAACACAGTTAAACAGTATCGGGGTGGAACACTTTTAGTCATTACTCTAAACATACAAAAAACCTCTATCATTCCGTCAGTAGAGGATGCCTGGTTGTTCTTTAAAAGTGCTTTCCTCTCCATCTTAAATAAACATGCCCCATTCAAAAAATTCAGAACTAAGAACAGATATAGCCCCTGGTTCTCCTCAGACTTGACTGCCTTTGACCAGCACAAAAACATCCTGTGGCGTACTGCATTAGCATCGAATAGCCCCCGCGATATGCAACTTTTCAGGGAAGTCAGGAATCAATATACACAATCAGTTAGGAAAGCAAAGGCTAGCTTTTTCAAACAGAAATGTGCATCCTGTAGCACTAACTCCAAAAAGTTTTGGGACACTGTAAAGTCCATGGAGAATAAGAGCACCTCCTCCCAGCTGCCCACTGCACTGAGGCTAGGAAACACTGTCACCACTGATAAATCTACGATAATCGAGTATTTCAATAAGCATTTTGCTACGGCTGGCCGTGCTTTCCACCTGGCTACCCCTACCCCAGCCATCAGCTCTGCCCCCCCGCTGCAACTTGCCCATGCCCCCCCCCCCCCCCCCCCCCGCTACTCCTTCACCCAAATTAAGATAGCTAATGTTCTGAAAGAGCTGCAAAATCTGGACCCCTACAAATCAGCTGGGCTAGACATTCTGGACCCTTTCTTTCTAAAATTAGCCACCGAAATTGTAGCAACCCCTATTACTAGCCTGTTCAACCTCGCTTTCGTATCATCTGAGATCCCCAGAGATTGGAAAGCTGCCGCGGTCATCCCCCTCTTCAAAGGGGGTGACACTCTAGATCCAAACTGTTACAGACCTATATCCATCCTTTGAAAGTATTTGAAAGCCAAGTTAACAAACAGATCACCGTCCATTTTGAATCCCACCGTACCTTCTCCGCTATGCAATCTGGTTTCCGAGCTGGTCATGGGTGCACTTCAGCCACACTAAAGGTCCTAAACGATATTATAACCGCAATCGATAAAAGACAGTACTGTGCAGCCGTCTTCATCGACCTGGCCAAGGCTTTCGACTCTGTCAATCACAGCATTCTTATTGGCAGACTAAATGGCCTTGGTTTCTCAAATGACTGCCTCGTCTGGTTCACCAACTACTTCTCAGATAGAGTTCAATGTGTCAAATTGGAGGGCCTGTTGTCTGGACCTCTGGCCGTCTCTATGGGGGTGCCACAGGGTTCAATTCTCGGGCCGACTCTATTCTCTGTGTATATCAATGATGCCGCTCTTGCTGCTGGTGACTCTCAGATCCACCTCTATGCAGACGACACCATTTTATATACATCTGGCCCTTCATTGGACACTGTGTTAACAAACCTCCAAACGAGCTTCAACGCCATACAGCACTCCTTCCGTAGCCTCCAACTGCTCTTAAACACTAGTAAAACTAAATGCATGCTCTTCAACCGAACACTGCTGGCACCCGCCCACCCGACTAGAATCACTACTCTCGACGGGTCTGACCTAGAGTATGTGGACAACTACAAATACCTAGGTGTCTGGTTAGACCGTAAACTCTCCTTCCAGACTCACATTAAGCATCTCCAATCCAAAGTTAAATCTAGAATCAGCTTCCTATTTCGCAACAAAGCCTCCTTCACTCATGCTGCCAAACATGCCCTCGTAAAACTGACTATCCTACCGATCCTTGACTTCGGCGATGTCATTTACAAAATAGCCTCCAACACTCTACTCAGCAAATTGGATGTAGTCTATCACAGTGCCATCCGTTTGGTCACCAAAGCCCTATATACTACCCACCATTGTGACCTGTACGCTCTCGTTGGCTAGCCCTCACTACATATTCGTCGCCAAACCCATTGGCTCCAGGTCATCTATAAATCACTGCTAGGCAAATCCCTGCCTTATCTTAGCTCATTGGTCACCATAGCAACACCCACCCGTAGTATGCGCTCCAGCAGGTATATCTCACTGGTCATCCCCAAAGCCAACACCTCCTTTGGCCGCCATTCCTTCCAGTTCTCTGCTGCCAATGACTGGAACGAACTGCAAAAATCTCTGAAGCTGGAGACTCTTATCTCCCTCACTAACTTTAAGCATCAGTTGTCAGAGCAGCTTACCGATCACTGCACCTGTACACAGCCCATCTGTAATTAGCCCACCCAACTACCTCATCCCCATATTGTTATGTATTTTGCTCATTTGCACCCCAGTATCTCTATTTGCACATCATCTTCTGCACATCTATCACTCCAGTGTTAATACTAAATTGTAATTATTTTGCACTATGGCCTATTTATTGCCTTACCTCCATAACTTACTACATTTTCACACACTGTATATAGATTTTCTATTGTGTTATTGACTGTACATTTTTGTTTATTCCATATGTAACTCTGTGTTGTTGTTGTTTTTATCGCACTGCTTTGCGATAAAACCCATGGTGTTTATCGCAAGTATAAACACCATGGGACCACGCAGCCGTCATACCGCTCAGGAAGGAGACACGTTCTGTCTCCTAGAGATGAACGTACTTTGGTGCGAAAAGTGCAAATCAATCCCAGAACAACAGCAAAGGACATTGTGAAGATGCTGGAGGAAACAGGTACAAAAATATCTATATCCACAGTAGAACGAGTCCTATATCGACATAACCTGAAAGGCCGCTCAGCAAGGAAGAAGCCACTGCTCCAAAACCGCCATAAAAAAGCCAGACTACGGTTTGCAACTGCACATGACGACAAAGATCGTACTTTTTGGAGAAATGTCCTCTGGTCTGATGAAACAAAAATAGAACTGTTTGACCATAATGACCATCGTTATGTTTGGAGGAAAAAGGGGGTGGCTTGCAAGCCGAAGAACACCATCCCAACCGTGAAGCACGGGGGTGGCAGCATCATGCTGTGGGGGTGCTTTTCTGCAGGAGGGACTGGTGCACTTCACAAAATAGATGGCATCATGAGGAAGGAAAATGATGTGGATATATTGAAGCAACATCTCAAGACATCAGTCAGGAAGTTAAGGCTTGGTCGCAAATGGGTCTTCCAAATGGACAATAACCTCAAGCATACTTCCAAAGTTGTGGCAAAATGGCTTAAGGACAACAAAGTCAAGGTATTGGAGTGGCCATCACAAAGCCCTGACCTCAATCCTATAGAAAATGTGTGGGCAGAACTGAAAAAGTGTGTGCGAGCAAGGAAGCCTACAAACCTGACTCAGTTACACCAGCTCTGTCAGGAGGAATGGGCCAAAATTCACCCAACTTATTGTGGGAAGCTTGTGGAAGGCTACCCAAAACATTTGACCCAAGTTAAACAATTTAAAGGCAATTCTACCAAATACTAATTGAGTGTATGTAAACTTCTGACCCACTGGGAATGTGATGAAATAAATAAAAGCTGAAATAAATCATTCTCTTTACTATCATTTGGACATTTCATATTCTTAAAATAAAGTGGGGATCCTAACTGACCTAAGACAGGGAATTTTTACTAGGATTACATTTCAGGAATTTTGAAAAACTGAGTTTAAATGTATTTGGCTAAGGTGTATGTAAACTTCCGACTTCAACTATATGTTCAACTGAAGACCCCATCACGATCCTAATCACACAGCACCATGCTACACTTTAATCACACAGCACCATGCTAAGCTACGCTACGCTGATGATTCATCCCTCTGGGGGTCCCACACAACATCCCTCATCCCCCTTCCTCCATGACACACATACTAGGACTAAAACCCACACACAGCGATGAGACCACCAGTCAGTCACATCCTCCACGCACTGACACTGCTTTCACCTCCTGGCCTTTACCCTCTCTGCTCTGTAACCCTGGTTTCCTGCTTCGGAATCACACACTACACAGTTTCGTGAAGCCAGCAGCCATACCTCCCTGTCATGGAGCTAACTTCTGAATCCTACTCCAGTCCCACAATGAAGTGTATCATGAAGCTAAGACTGGTAGAAGACTTGGTGAGAGGCAACCGGCCAAAGCAAATGCAGTCAAGAGTGAGTCATTTGGTTTGATAAGAGTGTACATGTAACTGACCTGTAGCTATCCAATGTAATGAAGATCTGAACTCAGAGAATATCCTGTTGTTGTTGACTACCTGTCAGACAGGATTATTGTACATGACTACAGTACCAGTCAAAAGATTGGACACACCTACTCATTCAAGGGTTTTTCTTTATTTTTTATATTTTCTACATTGTATAATAATATTGAAGACATCAAAACTATGAAATAACACATATGGAATCATGTAGTAACCCAAAATATATGTTATATTTGAGATTCTTCAAATAGCCACCCTTTGCTTTGATGACAGTTTTGCACACTCTTGGCATTCTCTCAACCAGCTTCACCTGTAATGCTTTTCCAACAGTCTTGAAGGAGTTCCCACATATGCTGAGCACTTGTTGGCTTCTTTTCCTTCACTCTGCGGTCCGACTCATCCCAAACCATCTCAATTGGGTTGAGGTTGGGTGATTGTGGAGGCCAGGTCATCTGATGCAGCACTCCATCACTCTCCTTCTTGGTAAAATAGCCCTTACTGTCACGGTTTCGGCCGAGGCTGCTCCTCCTCCTGGTTCGGGCAGGCTTCGGCGTTCGTCGTCCCCGGAATACTAGCTGCCACCGTTGTATGTTTCGTGTTTTGATTGCTTTAGTCTGTCTGGTACACCTGTGTCTGTTTGTGTCCTAATTACGTGTCCTATAAGTTCCCTGTTTTGTGTTGTTAGATTGTGTGTTGTTGTTCGCCTGTCGTTGTGCTGCGTGTTTTGTTTCTTGTTTGTTGTTTTAGTGTTTTACGCATGGTGCGTATATGCTCGCCTCTGATTGTTTTCGAGGTAGTTTGTTTACCGTTTCCTTTTGGATTTTTGAGTAAACTCTGTTGGACTGAGCCTCGGTGTCCTGCGCCTGACTTCCACACCACATACACCTCACCTTATGACAGAACAACACACCTTCATGGAGTCAGCAGGAACAGCGGCGGCATCCGATTCCCTGGAATACCGGATTAATTCCCAGGGCGCCATGATCCGGCAACTCGGGGCCGCCATGGACGAGGTGTCCAACAGACTGCGCCGTTTGATGAATCGGGAGGTGCCCCTGCCTTCTCACACCATCCCAGCACCAAACCAACGGCCAGTCCTCCTCTCTCAGCACCGGAACCCAGTGGCATTCGGCTCTCGCTCCCGAGGGCATATGACGGTTCTGCAGCCGGGTGTCAGGGCTTCCTCCTACAGGTAGAACTTTACCTTGCCACTATACACCCGGCGCCCTCGGGATACGAGAGCGTCTCCGCCCTCATCTCCTGTCTCTCCGGAAAGGCGTTGGAGTGGGCCAACGCCGAATGGAGGGGAATAGACGCCGCCACCATCACCTACGCAGAGTTTTCCCGCCGCTTCAGGACTGTCTTCGATCATCCACCTGAGGGGAGAGCGGCGGGAGAGCGTCTATTCCACCTCCGACAGGGGAAGAGGAGCGCACAGGAGTTCGCACTGGAGTTCCGGACATTAGCAGCGGATGCGGGATGGAATGAGAGGGCCCTCATTGACCACTATCGGTGTAGCCTACGAGAGGACGTTCGTCGTGAGATGGCCTGCAGGGACACCAACCTGTCGTTCGACCGACCAGCTGGTGGACATCTCCATCAGTCTAGACACCCTGCTGGCTACCCGCGGACGTCCCGAGTGGGGGTCGTCCATTCCATCCTCCAGCACCTCCGAGCCTATTCCTATGGAGCTCGGGGGTGCTGGCGCTAGAGAGAGGAGGAGGGAGAACCCGAGGAGGGCCACCCCCTGCACCAACTGTGGCCGTGGAGGACACACCGCGGCCAGGTGCTGGGGAGGGTCTTCTGAGAGAGGGGACAACAGGTCACGCACTGGGGAGTCATTTCAGGTGAGTAGGCGCCCCACTTACCCAGAGCTCTCTGTTGGTCACATGAGTATTCCTGTGCGTTTTCCACAGGTGGCACCTCATTCCCAGCATAAGGCGCTAGTAGATTCAGGCGCAGCTGGGAACTTTATAGATCGGTGGTAGCTGGTCCACTCCAAGAGGAGGAGATAGGAGAGACCCCTCCACCCCCTTTGGACATCGAGGGGGCACCGGCGTACAGGGTCCGGACTATATTGGACTCGAGGCGCCGGAGGAGTGGTCTCCAGTATCTCGTGGAGTGGGAGGGGTACGGTCCGGAGGAACGGTGCTGGGTGCCTAGGAGGGACATTCTCGACCCATCCCTCCTGACAGAGTTCCACCGTGGGCATCCCACGCGCCCGGGTCCGCGTCCTCCTGGCTGGGTCCGAGACCGGGGTCGGCGCACGGCTGGGGCCGCGCGTCAAGGGGGGGGTACTGTCACGGTTTCGGCCGAGGCTGCTCCTCCTCCTGGTTCGGGCAGGCTTCGGCGTTCGTCGTCCCCGGAATACTAGCTGCCACCGTTGTATGTTTCGTGTATTGATTGCTTTAGTCTGTCTGGTACACCTGTGTCTGTTTGTGTCCTAATTATGTGTCCTATAAGTTCCCTGTTTTGTGTTAGTTAGATTGTGTGTTGTTGTTCGCCTGTCGTTGTGCTGCGTGTTTTGTTTCTTGTTTGTTGTTTTAGTGTTTTACGCATGGTGCGTATATGCTCGCCTCTGATTGTTTTTGAGGTAGTTTGTTTACCGTTTCCTTTTGGATTTTTGAGTAAACTCTGTTGGACTGAGACTCGGTGTCCTGCGCCTGACTTCCACACCACATACACCTCACCTTATGACACTTACACAGCCTGGAGGTGTGTTGGGTCATTGTCCTGTTGAAAAACAAATGATAGTCCCACTAAGCCCAAACCAGATGGGATGGCGTATCGCTGCAGAATGCTGTGGTAGCGATGCTGGTTAAGTGTGGCTTGAATTCTAAATAAATCACAGACAGTGTTACCAGCAAAGCACCCCCACACCATCACACCTCCTCCTCCATGCTTTACGGTGGGAACTACACATGCGGAGATAATCCATTCACCCACACAGCGTCTCACAAAGAGAGGGCGGTTGGAACCAAAAATCTCACATTTGGACTCTAGACCAAAGGACAAATTTCCACCGGTCTAATGTCCATTGCTCGTGTTTCTTGGCCCAAGCAGGTCTCTTCTTCTTATTGGTGTCCTTTAGTAGTGGTTTCTTTGCAGCAATTCGACTATGAAGGCCTGATTCACACAGTCCCCTCTGAACAGTTGATGTTGAGATGTGTCTGTGACTTGAACTCTGTGAAGCATTTATTTGGGCTGCAATTTCTGAGGCTGGTAACTCTAATGAACTTATCCTCTGCAGCAGAGGTAACTCTGGGTCTTCCTTTCCTGTGGCTGTCCTGCCCCATTGGTCTCCCGAGTGGCGCAGTGGTCTAAGGCACTGCATCGCAGTGCTAGCTGTGCCACTAGAGATCCTGGTTCGAATCCAGGCTCTGCTGTAGCCGTCCGCAACCGGGAGACCAATGGGGCGGCGCACAATTGGCCCAGCGTCGTCCAGGGTAGGGGAGGGAATGGCCGGCAGGGATTAGCTCAGTTGGTAGAGCATGGCGTTTGCAACGCCAGGGTTGTGGGTTCGATTCCCACGGGGGGCCAGTATGAAAATAAATAAAAATTATGTATGCACTAACTGTAAGTCGCTCTGGATAAGAGCGTCTGCTAAATTACGTAAATGTAAATGTCATGAGGCCAGTTTCATCATAGTGCTTGATGGTTTTTGCGACTGCACTTGAAGAAACTTTCAAAGTTCTGGAAATGTTCTGCATTGACTGACCTTCATGTCTTAAGGTAATGATAGACTGTTGTTTCTCTTTGCTTATTTGAGCTGTTCTTGCCATAATATGGACTTGGTCTTTTACCAAATAGGGCTATCTTCTGTATAACCCCCCCCCCCCCCCTACCTTGTCACAACACAACTGATTGGCTCAAACGCATTAAGAAGGAAAGAAATTCCACAAATTAACTTTTAAGAAGGCACACCTGTTAATTGAAATTCATTCCAGGTGACTACCTAATGAAGCTGGTTGAGAGAATGCCAAGAGTGTGCAAAGCTGTCATCAAGGCAAAGGGTGGCTATTTGAAGAATCTCAAATATAAAATATATTTTGATTTGTTTAACACTTTTTTGGTTACTACATGATTCCATACGTGTTCTTTTATAGTTTTATAATTGTAAAAATAAAGAAAAACCCTTGAATGAGTAGGTGTGTCCATACTTTTAACTGGTAGTGTAACTCTAACCCAAAGACAGGAATACTGTACATAACTAACTCTAACCCAAAGACAGGTATACTGTACATAACTAACTCTAACCCAAAGACAGGTATACTGTACATAACTAACTCTAACCCAAAGACAGGTATACTGTACATAACTAACTCTAACCCAAAGACAGGTATACTGTACATAACTAACTCTAACCCAAAGACAGGTATACTGTACATAACTAACTCTAACCCAAAGACAGGTATACTGTACATAACTAACTCTAACCCAAAGACAGGTACACATTACTTAAGGCTGCTGGGAAATGCTTGTCTTCTACAGGTGTCTTATGTAAGGAAGAGACATGACTACCAGACATTATCCTCTGATAGTGTCCCTGTCCCAGCTGGGTTGTCAGACAGAAGCCCTGTTCTTCTCCCTTCACCTGAAACCCCCTCAGCCCCGAGCCACACACAGTACAGGTACGTGTGACGGTGTGTGTGTGATGGTGTGCGTGTGACGGTGTGTGTGTGACGGTGTGTGTGTGTGACGGTGTGTGTGTGTGACGGTGTGCGTGTGACGGTGTGTGTGTGATGGTGTGTGTGTGACGGTGTATGTGTGACGGTGTGTGTGTGACGGTGTGTGTGTGACGGTGTGTGTGTGACGGTGTGTGTAGACGGTGTGTGTGTGACGGTGTGTGTGTGACGGTGTGTGTGTGACGGTGTGCGTGTGACGGTGTGTGTGTGACGGTGTGCGTGTGATGGTGTGTGTGTGACGGTGTGCGTGTGACGGTGTGTGTGTGACGGTGTGTGTAGACGGTGTGCGTGTGACGGTGTGTGTGTGTGTGACGGTGTATGTGTGACGGTGTGTGTGTGTGACGGTGTGTGTAGACGGTGTGTGTGTGACGGTGTGCGTGTGACGGTGTGCGTGTGACGGTGTGTGTGTGACGGTGTGCGTGTGATGGTGTGCGTGTGACGGTGTGCGTGTGACGGTGTGTGTGTGTGACGGTGTGTGTGTGACGGTGTGTGTAGACGGTGTGTGTGTGACGGTGTGTGTGTGACGGTGTGCGTGTGACGGTGTGCGTGTGACGGTGTGCGTGTGACGGTGTGTGTGTGTGACGGTGTGTGTGTGACGGTGTGTGTAGACGGTGTGTGTGTGACGGTGTGTGTGTGACGGTGTGCGTGTGACGGTGTGCGTGTGACGGTGTGTGTGTGACGGTGTGTGTAGACGGTGTGCGTGTGACGGTGTGCGTGTGACGGTGTGCGTGTGACGGTGTGTGTATGACGGTGTGTGTGTGACGGTGTGTGTGTGACGGTGTGCGTGTGACGGTGTGCGTGTGACGGTGTGTGTGTGACGGTGTGTGTAGACGGTGTGTGTGTGACGGTGTGCGTGTGACGGTGTGCGTGTGACGGTGTGTGTATGACGGTGTGTGTGTGACGGTGTGTGTGTGACGGTGTGTGTGTGACGGTGTGTGTGTGACGGTGTGTGTGTGACGCGTCGTCAGGGCCACTGGGCCAGCGTACCTTAGTCTTCCCCAGCTGCCAGTCTCTCTTGGCGGGGTCGTATGACATCAACAGCTCTGTACACCTCCCTCTCTGGTCGTCTGTCGGACGGTTGTCTTTCATCATGTACCTGCACAGGGAACACAGACACAGATCAGGGAACACAGACACAGATCAGGGAACACAGACACAGATCAGGGAACACAGACACAGATCAGGGAACACAGACACAGATCAGGGAACACAGACACAGATCAGGGAACACAGACACAGATCAGGCACAGAGAACACAGACACACACATCCCAGCTAGCATATTTGGTTCCTCGGAAGTTGTGGGAACGTATGTTTTTGGTTTTACATTCGTTGTGGGAATGGAGTCAATACTTTACCTTGTATGTGGTACAAATCCCATTATTATGGGATCACCTTCTCTAAGAGAATGAATCAGGCTGTTTGAGAAGGTTTGAATCCTAAGCAACCTGCCTACACATAGTTTGAAGTACAATAACAAACATAGCTACTGTAGTAGGTCACAGCTGTATGCAGGAAAACCTTGGTAGAGCATGGGTGGAATAGGCATTGTAATAATAATAATAATAATATGCCATTTAGCAGACGCTTTTATCCAAAGCGACTTACAGTCATGTGTGCATACATTTTTACGTATGGGTGGTCCCGGGGATCGAACCCACTACCTTGGCGTTACAAGCGCCGTGCTCTACCAGCTGAACTACAGAGGACCTCCCTACAGAGGACCACACTACAGAGGACCACACTACAGAGGACCACCCAACAGAGGACCACACTACAGAGGACCACACTACAGAGGACCACACTACAGAGGACCACCCAGAGGACCACCCTACAGAGGACCACACTACAGAGGACCACCCTACAGAGGACCACACTACAGAGGACCACACTACAGAGGACCACACTACAGAGGACCACCCTACAGAGGACCACACTACAGAGGACCACACTACAGAGGACCACACTACAGAGGACCACATTGTGGTGCTCATGTGAATTTCCTTATTTTTTTTGGCTTCAGACCAATGCTTATTCTCACTTAAAACATAGTTTTTTGTTTTTCATTTCCATGGTTTTTACACCAGAAGGTGATTATGCAACATTATTATTATACAACATTCTAATACAGTAAAACACAGCAATAGAAGTTAAGTAAAAGTACACAATAATGATACTAATGTTAACATAAATAATGTAGTTAGTATTTATTTAATATTAACAGAAATAATGTAGTTGTTAGCATTTATTTAATATTAACAGCTGATTTTCCAGAGGGAAAGCGGAAAACCAGAAACCCATTTAAACCAATATGGAGTAAACTGGAATTGTTTTCCATGATCTGTTTTAACAAGACATTCAAGCAAGCTCCTGGACAATACACCAATAATGTAGCCTACCCATGAACTATTTACATACATTATTGACTGTCACATTAGGTGGCTCGGAGAGCAAGGCATGAAGTGGAACAAACTGCTCAGTGTTCTGCGCCAGCAGAGGGGCGGTGCTGCTTCCCCCCCTGACATCCTAGTCTGACACCTCGGTGGAAAGGACTTGGGATCCACCAATGGGACGGCATGGTGCGGCAGATGCACGGTTTTAGAGGTGGTCATCCGAATGTTTCCCGGGACAATGGTGGTCTTCTCTGACATCACGCAGCGGAGGAGCTGGATGTTCCAGAAGATAAACAAGTACATAGAGAGGACCCTGCGCTCCGTCAATCAGCTGGTGTACACATTTCAGGGAACACAAGCCTCTTATTTCACAATGAACACCATTTAAAACGTCCAAACCCCATTCACAGCAGTATTCAGTTGGTAAGAGACAGACGTTCAGTCAATACTAGGAATAGATTATCCACCATCTATGTGTTATCCAGACAGTAAAGAGAAACAGGCAAAATAACATTTCGATTCAGAGTAATAAAGAAATTGAATCATTTATCTGAGCAAACCAGAAACCTTTCAATATATAAATTCAAACAATACTTTAGAACCATTTAAATATAATAAATTGGAAGGTTGTGCAGGACTATGATAGATGAAGGAATCAATCTATCATTTCAGACGGTTAGAGTATTTATTTGGTCAATATGTCTGCTGTTTGTAACAGTGTGTTATATGTGAAAATATGATCGTATTATAGATTGTGTTTTAATGTTTAAGGACTCTTGGAAGATTAGTCCAAATGAGGACTAAAAGAGATCCCTAATAAAATAAAATCCTCCACCCAGCCATTCAGCAGTGTGTCCCCGGGATGTACCGTAGGGGTGGAGTCACTGGCTTAGCACACACCGCCGCAAAAATGATTTTGTTGCATTAAATGTACATTTTGGGGAATTTTATAAGGGAAAATATTTGTTTTGGGGATTTTCAAAATACTTTAAATATAATTCATTTCCATGTCGGCTTTATGCCTGCCCTTGTCCTGGAAATGCCTTGTCCGGAGCAAAGGATCCCTATTTCAGTCTACAAAAAATCATGGATATTAACTGAAAAATTATCTTCCAGTAGCCCTCTGTGACTTTAAAGAATATCTCTCTCAAAACTTTAATTCCTAAAAGATGTGTCCAGAGATTTGGTCAACTCAGATTTGTCTAAAATCCTAAATGAATCAGGAATGAGCAGGGTCAGCTATATACCATAAGGACCCCTTCTTCACGTCCTCATTACATGTAGTGAAACACGACCAGACATGATCTGGAACGTTCTCTACTGTTAATAATAATAATAATAATAATAATATGCCATTTAGCAGACGCTTTTATCCAAAGCGACTTACAGTCATGTGTGCATACATTTTTGTGTATGGGTGGTCCCGGGGATCGAACCCACTACCTTGGCGTTACAAGCGCCGTGCTCTACCAGCTGAGCTACAGAGGACCAGATGTAGGAGAGGAAACGAAGTGAAGAAGCCAGTATAGACAATTGAGAGCGATTTGATCGATTTAAACAAACAATATTGGAATCACCATGATGGTCACAACTATAAACTGTCAACTACATCTGCCTGATAGATTAAGACATATGAATATGCATTTTGGTTCAAATATGTTACATTTAAATTAGGTTTTAGAGTCATAAAGCAACTGAGGAAACACAAAACTCTGTCAGAGTGCTGAAAGATCTGATAGAATGGTTATGCTTTTATTGGGGATTTTCAAATGAATAATTTTACATATTTTACAAATGCTTGTATTGAACTTTTTAGAGGCAAAAAATGTTTGTTTTGAGTATCTGTTGTCAACTCATTCACTGATGGAGTCAATATTTTTTTGTCAATATTCTGAAAAGATATTGTGATCACTGTTCTGCAACATACGCTTAAACAATTGAAGTATTTGCAGTGCTAGACCTGAGGGATAATGATTGCTTTATAAATGTTGTTTTATGTTTTGAATCTAGAAAAACATGCCAAAATGCTAACGAAATGAGCCCTGGAGCATTTAATAGGGCTGTAAAACAAAACAAAAATAAGTCTTGCTCGGACCTTGAGAGTTGGTCTCTGCAGTCTGCAGTCGTTCTTTCCTCCAGTCCCTGTCCCTCAACACACCACAGTCCCTGTCCCTCAACACACCACAGTCCCTGTCCCTCAACACACCACAGTCCCTGTCCCTCAACACACCACAGTCCCAGTCCCTGTCCCTCAACACACCACAGTCCCAGTCCCTGTCCCTCAACACACCACAGTCCCTGTCCCTGTCCCTCAACACACCACAGTCCCTGTCCCTCCACGATGCTCTTTTAAGAGCCATCAAATAAATGAAATAAGCACACACTGTGCGTGCGTGTGTTGGGACTGGGAGTGGGGGGGTCAAAACTATACACCAAATAGAATGATCAAAATGTCTCCTCCAAGAGGCGAACCCAGGACCTTCAGAATGTCTCCTCCAAGAGGCGAACCCGGGACCTTCAGAATGTCTCCTCCAAGAGGCGAACCCGAGACCTTCAGATCCTCCAAGAGGCGAACCCGGGACCTTCAGATCCTCCAAGAGGCGAACCCAGGACCTTCAGATCCTCCAAGAGGCGAACCCGGGACCTTCAGATCCTCCAAGAGGCGAACCCAGGACCTTCAGATCTTCCAAGAGGCGAACCCGGGACCTTCAGATCCTCCAAGAGGCGAACCCAGGACCTTCAGATTCTCCAAGAGGCGAACCCGGGACCTTCAGATCCTCCAAGAGGCGAACCCAGGACCTTCAGATCCTCCAAGAGGCGAACCCGGGACCTTCAGATCCTCCAAGAGGCGAACCCAGGACCTTCAGATCCTCCAAGAGGCGAACCCAGGACCTTCAGATCCTCCAAGAGGCGAACCCGGGACCTTCAGATCCTCCAAGAGGCGAACCCGGGACCTTCAGATCCTCCAAGAGGCGAACCCAGGACCTTCAGATCCTCCAAGAGGCGAACCCGGGACCTTCAGATCCTCCAAGAGGCGAACCCGGGACCTTCAGATCCTCCAAGAGGCGAACCCGGGACCTTCAGATCCTCCAAGAGGCGAACCCGGGACCTTCAGATCCTCCAAGAGGCGAACCCAGGACCTTCAGATCCTCCAAGAGGCGAACCCGGGACCTTCAGATCCTCCAAGAGGCGAACCCGGGACCTTCAGATCCTCCAAGAGGCGAACCCAGGACCTTCAGATCCTCCAAGAGGCGAACCCGGGACCTTCAGATCCTCCAAGAGGCGAACCCGGGACCTTCAGATCCTCCAAGAGGCGAACCCGGGACCTTCAGATCCTCCAAGAGGCGAACCCGGGACCTTCAGATCCTCCAAGAGGCGAACCCGGGACCTTCAGATCCTGGCGGTGAAGATATCGCTTACACTAACAACCCTGTCATCAACACATCATCTTGACACTATTTAAATGGACAGTCTGGTGATGACAGGAAGCTTTTGTTGTTGTTCATTCACTCAGTACTGATTGAATGTTTATTTATCTTGCTTGATAAAAACAAAAAAAGTCTAAAACAGTTGATGTGTTAACAACAGTCACATACTATTTAGTTCCATCAAGGATGGAAGGAGGAGGTCGTCGGGTAAGCTTGGCGTCGGGTCGGGTAAGCTTGGCGTCGGGTAAGCTTGGCTTTATACATAGCTTGGGCTTTGTCGAGTAAGGCTTAAACTATGTATTTAGATTGTAGTTAGGTATTGTAGGTAGGTATTGTGGGTTGTTGTATGTAATTATTGTAGGTTAGTATTGTATTCGGCTGTGCCGGGTGTAGCACGAAGCTAGCTAGCTAAGCCACTACCTGGACTAGCTGGCGAGTAGCTATTAGCAACGGTATAGTTGTTTCACGCCTGAGAGTGCCTGTAATTACGCCAGCTGGCTGCCTACAATAATTACATACAATAATTGCCTACCATTCAGCTGTTTTCTAACCTCATTGTCTGAACCGTTAACGTTAGGTAGTAAGTGGCTACTGTGCTTGAAATTTAGCTAGCTTGTTGCTACCTGGATAGCAACTAGTAAACAATAGCTGGAATTACCTAGCGAACAGACGCGAACTGGCTGAGTCAATTCAGTGGCTAGCTTTGCACTTGGCTAGCTAACAGTAGCTGCTAGGGGTAAGTCATAACCTACACTTGTGTTTTGTTTTTTACATATTGATAGCCCGAGTCGTTCAAGGAATTCGGGACATGGGTGACTAGTTAACGTTAGTTTGGCTCTCTCTGTGTGTTCGTGCCATGAAAGGAGGGGCTCTTCTTTGTCTGAAAGCAATGGCTAGCTAGTTTGCTAACTATTCTAGCTAACTAACTGGCTGAATAAGTTGACGACGGACTCGCTCAAGCTGTCGGGACTAACCCACAACGTTAGACATGGACACGAACGATCTGCTTGCGTGTTGATACACTGGTGGTTTGTTGTCGCCGAGTATTGGCGCTAAACCGTGTTGTTGGAGACCGGCATGCTAGCTGGCTGTGGCGTCTTATGACAAGGTGCCCGGACGTTTTTCACTGAATAATACTGCACCTAGTTAGCTAGCTGAATAAACTAAGTTAGTCTATTCCTAGAAAACATTGAACCGCTGTAGTTTACAACAATTATAGTTTCTGAGGTGGAAGTTGGGAGAGTTATATTTGGGAGTTGTGGTGAGGGAGGCCCCGCTCTCTCCTTTCCCAGATGTTTAGTTCATTTCATTCCGATCTCCTCTGCATTATTGTAGCCATCTGCTGCAGCCTGTCAACTATGCCTCTGCCTATCCCTGTTCTCTCCTCTCCGCACAGGCTACACAAACGCCTCACACCGCATGGCTGCTGCCTCTCTAACCTGGTGGTCCCTGCACGCATTACTCACGTGGAGTTCCAGGTCTCAGGCAGCCTCTGGAACTGCCGTTCTGCCGCCAACAAGGCAGAGTTCATCTCAGCCTATGCTACCCTCCAGTCCCTCGACTTCTTGGCGCTGACGGAAACATGGATTACCACTGAAAACACTGCTACTCCTGCTGCTCTCTCCTCGTCTGACCATGTGTTCTCGCATACCCCGAGAACATCTGGTCAGCGGGGTGGTGGCACAGGAATCCTCATCTCTCCCAAGTGGACATTCTCAATTTTTCCCCTGACCCATCTGTCTATCTCCTCATTTGAATTCCATGCTGTCACAGTCACTAGCCCATTTAAGCTTAATATCCTTGTCATCTATCGCCCTCCCTTGGAGAGTTCATCAATGAGCTTGACGCCTTGATAAGTTCCTTTCCTGAGGATGGCTCACCCCTCACAGTTCTGGGGGATTTCAACCTCCCTACGTCTACATTTGACTCATTTCTCTCTGCCTCCTTCTTTCCACTCCTCTCCTCTTTTGACCTCACCCTCTCACCGTCCCCCCCTACTCACAAGGCAGGCAATACGCTTGACCTCATCTTTACTAGATGCTGTTCTTCTACTAATCTCACTGCAACTCCCCTCCAAGTCTCCGACCACTACTTTGTATCCTTTTCTCTCTCCCTCTCCTCCAACACTACTCACTCTGCCCCTACACAGATGGTAATGCGCCGTCGCAATCTTCGCTCTCTCTCTCCCGCTACTCTCTCCTCTTCCATCCTATCATCTCTTCCCTCTGCTCAATCCTTCTCCCTCCAATCTCCTGATTCTGCCTCCTCAACCCTCCTCTTCTCCCTTTCTGCATCCTTTGACTCTCTATGTCCCCTATCCTCCCGGCCGGCTCGGTCCTCCCCTCCAGCTCCGTGGCTTGATGACTCATTGCGAGCTCACAGAACAGAGCTCCGGGCAGCTGAGCGGAAATGGAAGAAAACTAGACTCCCTGCGGACCTGGCATCTTTTCACTCCCTCCTCTCTACATTTTCTTCATCTGTTTCTGCTGCTAAGGCAACTTTCTACCACTCTAAATTCCAAGCATCTGCCTCTAACCCTAGGAAGCTCTTTGCCACATTCTCCTCCCTGCTGAATCCCCCCCCCCCCCCCCCCGCTCCCTCTCTGTGGATGACTTCGTCAACCATTTTGAAAAGAAGGTTGACGACATCCGATCCTCGTTTGTTAAGTCAAATGACACTGCTGGTCCTGCTCACACTGCCCTACCCTATGCTTTGACTTCTTTCTCCCCTCTCTCTCCAGATAAAATCTTGCGACTTATGACGGCAGGCCGCCCAACAACCTGCCCGCTTGACCCTATCCCCTCCTCTCTTCTCCAGACCATATCCGGTGACCTTCTCCCTTACCTCACCTCACTGATCAACTCATCCTTGACCGCTGGCTATGTCCCTTCCGTCTTCAAGAGAGCGAGAGTTGCACCCCTTCTCAAAAAACCAACACTCGATCCCTCTGATGTCAACAACTACAGACCAGTATCCCTTCTTTCTTTTCTCTCCAAAACTATTGAGCGTGCCATCTTTAGCCAACTCTCTTGCTATCTTTCTCAGAATGACCTTCTTGATCCAAACCAGTCAGGTTTCAAGACTGGTCATTCAACTGAGACTGCTCTTCTCTGTGTCAACAGAGGCTCTCCGCACTGCTAAAGCTAACTCTCTCTCCTCTGCTCTTGTCCTTCTAGACCTGTCTGCTGCCTTTGATACTGTGAACCATCAGATCCTCCTCTCCACCCTCTCCGAGCTGGGCATCTCCGGCGCGGCTCACCCTTCGATTGCGTCCTACCTGACCGGTCGCTCCTGCCAAGTGGCGTGGCGAGAAGCTGTCTCCGCACCACGTGCTCTCACCACTGGTGTCCCCCAGGGCTCAGTTCTAGGCCCTCTCCTATTCTCACTATACACCAAGTCACTTGGCTCTGTCATATCCTCACATGGCCTCTCCTATCATTGCTACGCTGACGACACACAACGAATCTTCTCCTTTCCCCCTTCTGATAACCAGGTGGCGAATCGCATCTCTGCATGTCTGGCAGACATATCAGTATGGATGACGGATCACCACCTCAAGCTGAACCTTGGCAAGACGGAGCTGCTCTTCCTCCCGGGGAAGGACTGCCTGTTCCATGATCTCGCCATCACGGTTGACAACTCCGTTGTGTCCTCCTCCCAGAGTGCGAAGAGCCTTGGCGTGACCCTGGACAACACCCTGTCGTTCTCCGCTAACATCAAGGCGGTGACCCGATCCTGTAGGTTCATGCTCTACAACATTCGGAGAGTACGACCCTGCCTTACACAGGAAGCGGCACAGGTCCTAATCCAGGCACTTGTCATCTCCCGTCTGGATTACTGCAACTCGCTGTTGGCTGGGCTCCCTGCCTGTGCCATTAAACCCCTACAACTCATCCAGAATTCAACCTTCCCAAGTTCTCTCACGTCACCCCGCTCCTCCGCACACAACACTGGCTTCCAGTTGAAGCTCGCATCTGCTACAAGACCATGGTGCTTGCCTACGGAGCTGTCAGGGGAACGGCACCTCCGTACCTTCAGGCTCTGATCAGTCCCTACACCCAAACGAGGGCATTGCGTTCATCCACCTCTGGCCTGCTGGCTCCCCTACCTCTGCGGAAGCATAGTTCCCGCTCAGCCCAGTCAAAACTGTTCGCTGCCCTGGCACCCCAATGGTGGAACAAGCTCCCTCACGACGCCAGGACAGCGGAGTCACTCACCACCTTCCGGAGACATTTGAAACCCCACCTCTTTAAGGAATACCTGGGATAGGATAAAGTAATCCTTCTACCCCCCCCCTTACTCCAACCCCCCCCCCCCCCAAAAAAAATAAAATAAAAAAAACATTGTAAAGTGGTTATCCCACTGGCTATAAGGTGAATGCACCTATTTGTAAGTCGCTCTGGATAAGAGCGTCTGCTAAATGACGTAAATGTAAATGTAAATACTAACCAAGTTAGCAAGCATGGCATTTTATGTTGACTGCGCAAAGGTCGCGCAAGCAAGCAATGATGTTGGTGTTCTTTCACCTAGGTGCACTCGCTAGCTACTTTTTACTTGGATGGCGACCTCAGGTTTTGGGGAACACATTGATAAGTAACTTGACACTGTGTTGATCACACATTTGGATTATAAGACAAGAAGAAAATGTAATTGAAAGAGGAGGGAGCGTACTGAATAAATGCATCCAGTTCTCTGCTGCCAATGACTGGAACGAACTGACTCTTATCTCCCTCACTAACTTTAAGCCTCAGTTGTCAGAGCAGCTTACCGATCACTGCACCTGTACACAGCCCATCTGTAATTAGCCCACCCAACTACCTCATCCCCATATTGTTATTTATTTTGCTCATTTGCACCCCAGTATCTCTATTTGCACATTTTCTTCTGCACATCTATCACTCCAGTGTTGATACTAAATTCTAACTATTTTGCTCTATGGCCTATTTATTGCCTTACCTCCATAACTTACTACATTCGCACACACTGTATATATATTTTCTGTTGTATTTTTGACTTTATGTTTTGTTTTACTCCATATGTAACTCTGTGTTGTTTTTATCGCACTGCTTTGCTTTATCTTGGCCAGGTCGCAGTGTAAATGAGAACTTGTTCTCAACTGGCTTACCTGGTTAAATAAAGGTTAAATAAAAAATATATAAAAAATAAGGCTGTATTGTTAGCTAGCTACTGTACAGTCGTGGTCAAAGGTTTTGAGAATGACACAAATACTAATTTTCACAAAGTCTGCTGCCTCAGTTTTGATGATGCCAATTTGCATATACTCCAGAATGTCATGAAGAGTGATCAGATGAATTGCAATTAATTGCAAAGACCCTCTTTGCCATGAAAATGAACTTAATCCCCCAAAAACATTTCCACTGAATTTCAGCCCTGCCACAAAAGGACCAGCTGCCATCATGTCAGTGATTCTCTCGTTAACGCAGGTGAGTGTTGACGAGGACAAGGCTGGAGATCACTCTGTCATGCTGATTGAGTTAGAATAACAGACTGGAAGCTTTAAAAGGAGGATGGTGCTTGAAATCATTGTTCTTCCTCTGTTAACCATGGTTACCTGCAAGGAAACACGTGCCGTCATCATTGCTTTGCACAAAAAGGGCTTCACAGGCAAGGATATTGCTGCTAGTAAGATTGCACCTAAATCAACAATTTATTGGATCATCAAGAACTTCAAGGAGAGAGGTTCAATTGTTGTGAAGAAGGCGTCAGGGCACCCAAGAAAGTCCAGCAAGCGCCAGGACCGTCTCCTAAAGTTGATTCAGCTGCGGGATCGGAGCACCTCCAGTGCAGAGCTTGCTCAGGAATGGCAGCAGGCAGGTGTGAGTGCATCTGCACGCACAGTGAGGCGAATACTTTTTGAGGATGGCCTGGTGTCAAGAAGGGCAGCAAAGAAGCCACTTCTCTCCAGGAAAAACATCAGGGACAGACTGATATTCTGCAAAAGGTACAGGGATTGGACTGCTGAGGACTGGGGTAAAGTCATTTTCTCTGATGAATCCCCTTTCCGATTGTTTGGTGCATCCGGAAAACACCTTGTCCGGAGAAGACAAGGTGAGCGCTACCATCAGTCCTGTGTCATGCCAACAGTAAAGCATCCTGAGACCATTCATGTGTGGGGGTGCTTCTCAGCCAAGGGAGTGGGCTCACTCACAATTTTGTCTAAGAACACAGCCATGAAAAAGAAGGGTCAACACTGCAAATATTGACTCTTTGCATAAACTTAATGTAATTGTCAATAAAAGCCTTCGACACTTATGGAATGCTTGTAATTATACTTCAGTATACCATAGTGACATCTGACAAAAAGATCTCATAACACTGAAGCAGCGAACATTCTCAAAACTTTTGACCACGACTGTACATTGCTAAGCAAGCCAGTGCACGGAGTAACGTTAGCTAACATTAATGTCCATTGAATGTCTTATACATTAGCAGCATGGCAGTTGCATGTCTTATACATTAGCAGCATGGCACTTTCCCAAAGTTTGGTGTTGACTATGAACTTTACTAAGCTAGCTAGCCAGCTGAGCTTTGTGGAAGAATATGGGTGATATTCTCAACATTGAGTTGTGTAGGTGCACGATCTGTCCATACAGCCATGTTACAGCCATGTTACAGCCATGTTACAGCTAATGTTACAGCCATGTTACAGCCATGTTACAGCTAATGTTACAGCCATGTTACAGCTAATGTTACAGCCATGTTACAGCCATGTTACAGCTAATGTTACAGCCATGTTACAGCCATGTTACAGCTAATGTTACAGCCATGTTACAGCCATGTTACAGCTAATGTTACAGCCATGTTACAGCCATGTTACAGCCATGTTACAGCCATGTTACAGCCAATGTTACAGCCATGTTACAGCCATGTTACAGCCATGTTACAGCTAATGTTACAGCCATGTTACAGCCATGTTACAGCCAATGTTACAGCCATGTTACAGCCATGTTACAGCCATGTTACAGCTAATGTTACAGCCATGTTACAGCTAATGTTACAGCCATGTTACAGCCATGTTACAGCCATGTTACAGCTAATGTTACAGCTAATGTTACAGCTAATGTTACAGCCATGTTACAGCCATGTTACAGCCATGTTACAGCTAATGTTACAGCCATGTTACAGCTAATGTTACAGCTAATGTTACAGCTAATGTTACAGCCATGTTACAGCCAATGTTACAGCCATGTTACAGCTAATGTTACAGCCATGTTACAGCCATGTTACAGCTAATGTTACAGCCATGTTACAGCCATGTTACAGCCATGTTACAGCCATGTTACAGCTAATGTTACAGCCATGTTACAGCCATGTTACAGCTAATGTTACAGCCATGTTACAGCCATGTTACAGCCATGTTACAGCTAATGTTACAGCCATGTTACAGCTAATGTTACAGCCATGTTACAGCTAATATTACAGCCATGTTACAGCCATGTTACAGCCATGTTACAGCTAATGTTACAGCCATGTTACAGCCATGTTACAGCTAATGTTACAGCCATGTTACAGCTAATGTTACAGCCATGTTACAGCTAATGTTACAGCCATGTTACAGCCATGTTACAGCTAATGTTACAGCCATGTTACAGCCATGTTACAGCTAATGTTACAGCCATGTTACAGCCATGTTACAGCTAATGTTACAGCCATGTTACAGCCATGTTACAGCTAATGTTACAGCCATGTTACAGCTAATGTTACAGCTAATGTTACAGCTAATGTTACAGCTAATGTTACAGCCATGTTACAGCTAATGTTACAGCCATGTTACAGCCATGTTACAGCTAATGTTACAGCCGTGTTACAGCCATGTTACAGCCATGTTACAGCCATGTTACAGCTAATGTTATAGCCATGTTACAGCCATGTTACAGCCATGTTACAGCTAATGTTACAGCCATGTTACAGCCATGTTACAGCCATGTTACAGCTAATGTTACAGCTAATGTTACAGCCATGTTACAGCCATGTTACAGCTAATGTTACAGCTAAAGTTACAGCCATGTTACAGCTAATGTTACAGCTAATGTTACAGCCATGTTACAGTCATGTTACAGCCATGTTACAGCCATGTTACAGCTAATGTTACAGCCATGTTACAGCTAATGTTACAGCCATGTTACAGCCATGTTACAGCTAATGTTACAGCCATGTTACAGCCATGTTACAGCCATGTTACAGCTAATGTTACAGCCATGTTACAGCCATGTTACAGCTAATGTTACAGCTAATGTTACAGCCATGTTACAGCCATGTTACAGCTAATGTTACAGCTAATGTTACAGCTAATGTTACAGCCATGTTACAGCCATGTTACAGCTAATGTTACAGCCATGTTACAGCTAATGTTACAGCCATGTTACAGCTAATGTTACAGCCATGTTACAGCTAATGTTACAGCCATGTTACAGCCATGTTACAGCTAATGTTACAGCCATGTTACAGCTAATGTTACAGCTAATGTTACAGCTAATGTTACAGCTAATGTTACAGCTAATGTTACAGCCATGTTACAGCTAATGTTACAGCCATGTTACAGCTAATGTTACAGCCATGTTACAGCTAATGTTACAGCCATGTTACAGCTAATGTTACAGCCATGTTACAGCCATGTTACAGCCATGTTACAGCTAATGTTACAGCCATGTTACAGCCATGTTACAGCCATGTTACAGCTAATGTTACAGCCATGTTACAGCTAATGTAGCAGCCATGTTACAGCTAATATTACAGCCATGTTACAGCCATGTTACAGCCATGTTACAGCCATGTTACAGCCATGTTACAGCTAATGTTACAGCCATGTTACAGCCATGTTACAGCTAATGTTACAGCCATGTTACAGCTAATGTTACAGCCATGTTACAGCTAATGTTACAGCCATGTTACAGCCATGTTACAGCTAATGTTACAGCCATGTTACAGCTAATGTTACAGCCATGTTACAGCCATGTTACAGCCATGTTACAGCTAATGTTACAGCCATGTTACAGCCATGTTACAGCTAATGTTACAGCCATGTTACAGCTAATGTTACAGCTAATGTTACAGCTAATGTTACAGCTAATGTTACAGCCATGTTACAGCTAATGTTACAGCCATGTTACAGCCATGTTACAGCCATGTTACAGCCATGTTACAGCCGTGTTACAGCCATGTTACAGCCATGTTACAGCCATGTTACAGCTAATGTTACAGCTAATGTTACAGCTAATGTTACAGCCATGTTACAGCCATGTTACAGCCATGTTACAGCCATGTTACAGCCATGTTACAGCTAATGTTACAGCCATGTTACAGCCATGTTACAGCCATGTTACAGCTAATGTTACAGCTAATGTTACAGCCATGTTACAGCCATGTTACAGCTAATGTTACAGCTAATGTTACAGCCATGTTACAGCTAATGTTACAGCTAATGTTACAGCCATGTTACAGTCATGTTACAGCCATGTTACAGCCATGTTACAGCCAATGTTACAGCCATGTTACAGCCATGTTACAGCTAATGTTACAGCCATGTTACAGCCATGTTACAGCCATGTTACAGCTAATGTTACAGCCATGTTACAGCCATGTTACAGCCATGTTACAGCTAATGTTACAGCCATGTTACAGCCATGTTACAGCTAATGTTACAGCTAATGTTACAGCCATGTTACAGCCATGTTACAGCTAATGTTACAGCTAATGTTACAGCTAATGTTACAGCCATGTTACAGCCATGTTACAGCTAATGTTACAGCCATGTTACAGCTAATGTTACAGCCATGTTACAGCCATGTTACAGCCATGTTACAGCCATGTTACAGCCATGTTACAGCCATGTTACAGCTAATGTTACAGCCAATGTTACAGCTAATGTTACAGCCACGTTACAGCCATGTTACAGCCATGTTACAGCTAATGTTACAGCCATGTTACAGCCATGTTACAGCCATGTTACAGCCAATGTTACAGCCATGTTACAGCCATGTTACAGCCATGTTACAGCTAATGTTACAGCTAATGTTACAGCCATGTTACAGCTAATGTTACAGCCATGTTACAGCTAATGTTACAGCTAATGTTACAGCCATGTTACAGTCATGTTACAGCCATGTTACAGCCATGTTACAGCTAATGTTACAGCTAATGTTACAGCCATGTTACAGCCATGTTACAGCTAATGTTACAGCCATGTTACAGCCATGTTACAGCTAATGTTACAGCCATGTTACAGCCATGTTACAGCCATGTTACAGCTAATGTTACAGCCATGTTACAGCCATGTTACAGCTAATGTTACAGCCATGTTACAGCCATGTTACAGCTAATGTTGCAGCCATGTTACAGCTAATGTTACAGCCATGTTACAGCCATGTTACAGCCATGTTACAGCCATGTTACAGCCATGTTACAGCCATGTTACAGCTAATGTTACAGCCATGTTACAGCCATGTTACAGCCATGTTACAGCTAATGTTACAGCCATGTTACAGCCATGTTACAGCCATGTTACAGCAATGTTACAGCCATGTTACAGCCATGTTACAGCCATGTTACAGCCATGTTACAGCCATGTTACAGCCATGTTACAGCTAATGTTACAGCCATGTTACAGCCATGTTACAGCCATGTTACAGCCATGCTACAGCTAATGTTACAGCTAATGTTACAGCTAATGTTACAGCTAATGTTACAGCCATGTTACAGCCATGTTACAGCCATGTTACAGCTAATGTTACAGCCATGTTACAGCTAATGTTACAGCCATGTTACAGCCAATGTTACAGCCATGTTACAGCTAATGTTACAGCCATGTTACAGCCAATGTTACAGCTAATGTTACAGCTAATGTTACAGCTAATGTTACAGCTAATGTTACAGCCATGTTACAGCTAATATTACAGCCATGTTACAGCCATGTTACAGCTAATGTTACAGCCATGTTACAGCCATGTTAGAGCTAATGTTACAGCTAATGTTACAGCTAATGTTACAGCTAATGTTACAGCCATGTTACAGCCATGTTACAGCCATGTTACAGCTAATGTTACAGCCATGTTACAGCTAATGTTACAGCCATGTTACAGCCAATGTTACAGCCATGTTACAGCTAATGTTACAGCCATGTTACAGCTAATGTTACAGCCATGTTACAGCTAATGTTACATCCAAGTTACAGCCATGTTACAGCCATGTTACAGCCAATGTTACAGCCATGTTACAGCTAATGTTACAGCCATGTTACAGCCATGTTACAGCTAATGTTACAGCTAATGTTACAGCCATGTTACAGCTAATGTTACAGCCATGTTACAGCCATGTTACAGCCATGTTACAGCCATGTTACAGCCATGTTACAGCCAATGTTACAGCCATGTTACAGCTAATGTTACAATAGCAGCCAAGGACCTTCACCATCTTATTTGTGCTTATTGTTTGTGCTCTGATTACACTCAAGTGTCAAGGCCAATAGTTTACGCAGATGACTTCAGCCATGTGAAAGACCTTCCACAGCTAAATATAGCTAGCTTCCTTTGCTTGTAGCTCGCCTCTCATCTGATTGGTGTTAGCTAGCTACTAACGCTGTTGCTGCTTGCTACTAACGCTGTTGAGATTGGTGTCATATTGGCTTAGATATGATGGTAGGGAGATTTGAATGTAACATTGAGCTTCAACCCAATGCCATACTATTGAATTCAACCCAATGCCATACTATTGTGGTACACACCAATTATATATATTTATATACCGGACTATGACATCACTCCCTCTGATATTTCTGATATTTTTTTACTTTTTGGATTATGTATGTTATGTTATTGTATTGTTAAATATTACTGTACTGTTGGAGCTAGAAACATAAGCATTTCGCTGCCCCTGCAATAACATATTCAAATCTGTGTATGCGACCAATAACCTTTGTAAGAGCTAATAGTTCTACAGTCTATTGATAGTAATAAATATGTCAATACATTTTACACGCAGAAGACAGTATGGTACGGTGCAATGTGCAAACTGAGAAAGCTCCATGCTAGACAGTGTCAGTGTGTAGGTCCAATATCCTGTTCAGTGTCAGTGTGTAGGTCCAATATCCTGTTCAGTGTCAGTGTGTAGGCCCAATATCCTGTTCAGTGTCAGTGTGTAGGTCCAATATCCTGTTCAGTGTGTAGGCCCAATATCCTGTTCAGTGTCAGTGTGTAGGTCCAATATGCTGTTCAGTGTCAGTGTGTAGGTCCAATATGCTGTTCAGTGTCAGTGTGTAGGTCCACTATCCTGTTCAGTGTCAGTGTGTAGGTCCAATATACTGTATGTTTTCTGTATCTTCTAGTTATTACGGTCTGTTTTTCTCACCTGCTGTAGAAGTCTGTAAAGGTCCTGCGGACAGGAAACCCAGCCCTGCGGATCTTCACTGTCTCCAACATCCCAGAATACCTCAGCTGGTTCAAGACCACTTCTGGGTCAAACATGTTGGCATTCTGAGGAACACAAAACAACAACAACAACAACAACAAGTGTCAGGTAACATAAGCAGGCTGTCACCAAGGTGACACAACAACGTGCTGACTACACTGGACATAAGCAGGCTGTCACCAAGGTGACACAACAACATGCTAACTACACTGGACATAAGCAGGCTGTCACCAAGGTGACACAACAACATGCTGACTACACTGGTACTCATTTATACCAGCACCATATGGTGTTAGCATCGCCTGCATCTTCAAGGGAGAGGGATTGGGGGAGGACAAGGGAGGGGAGAAGGAAGAGGGATTGGGGGAGGACAAGGGAGGGGAGAAGGGAGAGGGATTGGGGGAGGACAAGGGAGGGGAGAAGGGAGAGGGATTGGGGGAGGACAAGGGAGGGGAGAAGGGAGAGGGATTGGGGGAGGACAAGGGAGGGGAGAAGGGAGAGGGATTGGGGGAGGACAAGGGAGGGGAGAAGGGAGAGGGATTGCTGCCATGCATAGGGACAGGGACAGGGGACAAGAGAGAGGGATTGCTGTCATGCATAGGGACAGGGGACAAGAGAGAGGGAATGCTGTCATGCATAGGGACAGGGGACAAGAGAGAGGGAATGCTGTCATGCATAGGGACAGGGGACAAGAGAGAGGGAATGCTGTCATGCATAGGGACAGGGGACAAGAGAGAGGGAATGCTGTCATGCATAGGGACAGGGGACAAGAGAGAGGGAATGCTGTCATGCATAGGGACAGGGGACAAGAGAGAGGGAATGCTGTCATGCATAGGGACAGGGACAGGGGACAAGAGAGAGGGAATGCTGTCATGCATAGGGACAGGGACAGGGGACAAGAGAGAGGGATTGCTGTCATGCATAGGGACAGGGGACAAGAGAGAGGGATTGCTGTCATGCATAGGGACAGGGGACAAGAGAGAGGGAATGCTGTCATGCATAGGGACAGGGACAGGGGACAAGAGAGAGGGAATGCTGTCATGCATAGGGACAGGGGACAAGAGAGAGGGAATACTGTCATGCATAGGGACAGGGACAGGGGACAAGAGAGAGGGAATGCTGTCATGCATAGGGACAGGGGACAAGAGAGAGGGATTGCTGTCATGCATAGGGACAGGGGACAAGAGAGAGGGAATGCTGTCATGCATAGGGACAGGGGACAAGAGAGAGGGAATGCTGTCATGCATAGGGACAGGGGACAAGAGAGAGGGATTGCTGTCATGCATAGGGACAGGGACAGGGGACAAGAGAGAGGGATTGCTGTCATGCCAGGGACAGGGGACAAGAGAGAGGGAATGCTGTCATGCATAGGGACAGGGACAGGGGACAAGAGAGAGGGAATGCTGTCATGCATAGGGACAGGGGACAAGAGAGAGGGAATGCTGTCATGCATAGGGACAGGGACAGGGGACAAGAGAGAGGGATTGCTGTCATGCATAGGGACAGGGACAGGGGACAAGAGAGAGGGATTGCTGTCATGCCAGGGACAGGGGACAAGAGAGAGGGAATGCTGTCATGCATAGGGACAGGGGACAAGAGAGAGGGAATGCTGTCATGCATAGGGACAGGGGACAAGAGAGAGGGAATGCTGTCATGCATAGGGACAGGGACAGGGGACAAGAGAGAGGGATTGCTGTCATGCCAGGGACAGGGGACAAGAGAGAGGGAATGCTGTCATGCATAGGGACAGGGGACAAGAGAGAGGGAATGCTGTCATGCATAGGGACAGGGACAGGGGACAAGAGAGAGGGAATGCTGTCATGCATAGGGACAGGGACAGGGGACAAGAGAGAGGGAATGCTGTCATGCCAGGGACAGGGGACAAGAGAGAGGGAACGCTGTCATGCATAGGGACAGGGACAGGGGACAAGAGAGAGGGAATGCTGTCATGCATAGGGACAGGGGACAAGAGAGAGGGAATGCTGTCATGCATAGGGACAGGGGACAAGAGAGAGGGAATGCTGTCATGCATAGGGACAGGGGACAAGAGAGAGGGAATGCTGTCATGCATAGGGACAGGGGACAAGAGAGAGGGAATGCTGTCATGCATAGGGACAGGGACAGGGGACAAGAGAGAGGGATTGCTGTCATGCATAGGGACAGGGGACAAGAGAGAGGGAATGCTGTCATGCATAGGGACAGGGACAGGGGACAAGAGAGAGGGATTGCTGTCATGCATAGGGACAGGGGACAAGAGAGAGGGAATGCTGTCATGCATAGGGACAGGGACAGGGGACAAGAGAGAGGGAATGCTGTCATGCCAGGGACAGGGGACAAGAGAGAGGGAATGCTGTCATGCCAGGGACAGGGGACAAGAGAGAGGGATTGCTGTCATGCATAGGGACAGGGGACAAGAGAGGGGGAATGCTGTCATGCCAGGGACAGGGACAGGGGACAAGAGAGAGGGAATGCTGTCATGCATAGGGACAGGGGACAAGAGAGAGGGAATGCTGTCATGCCAGGGACAGGGGACAAGAGAGAGGGAATGCTGTCATGACAGGGACAGGGACAGGGGACAAGAGAGAGGGAATGCTGTCATGACAGGGGACAAGAGAGAGGGAATGCTGTCATGCCAGGGACAGGGGACAAGAGAGAGGGAATGCTGTCATGACAGGGACAGGGACAGGGGACAAGAGAGAGGGAATGCTGTCATGACAGGGGACAAGAGAGAGGGAATGCTGTCATGCCAGGGACAGGGACAGGGGACAAGAGAGAGGGAATGCTGTCATGACAGGGACAGGGGACAAGAGAGGGGGAATGCTGTCATGCCAGGGACAGGGACAGGGGACAAGAGAGAGGGAATGCTGTCATGCATAGGGACAGGGGACAAGAGAGAGGGAATGCTGTCATGCCAGGGACAGGGGACAAGAGAGAGGGAATGCTGTCATGACAGGGACAGGGACAGGGGACAAGAGAGAGGGAATGCTGTCATGACAGGGGACAAGAGAGAGGGAATGCTGTCATGCCAGGGACAGGGGACAAGAGAGAGGGAATGCTGTCATGACAGGGACAGGGACAGGGGACAAGAGAGAGGGAATGCTGTCATGACAGGGGACAAGAGAGAGGGAATGCTGTCATGCCAGGGACAGGGACAGGGGACAAGAGAGAGGGAATGCTGTCATGACAGGGACAGGGGACAAGAGAGAGGGAATGCTGTCATGCCAGGGACAGGGACAGGGGACAAGAGAGAGGGAATGCTGTCATGCCAGGGACAGGGGACAAGAGAGAGGGAATGCTGTCATGCCAGGGACAGGGACAGGGGACAAGAGAGAGGGAATGCTGTCATGCCAGGGACAGGGACAGGGGACAAGAGAGAGGGAATGCTGTCATGCCAGGGACAGGGACAGGGGACAAGAGAGAGGGAATGCTGTCATGACAGGGACAGGGGACAAGAGAGAGGGATTGCGCTGCCATGCCAGGGACAGGGACAGGGGACAAGGTGAGACATGGTAGTGCTTGGCGCTGGGGACTCTGGCAAGGGGCCACCACCATGTGCCTCTGTAACCCTAACCTCTCAGAGGACAACGAGAACAGTGATCATGCTAGCCTTGTTAACCATGAAAGCCTTGTGCCAGTTACAGAAGGAAATGAATCTATTGGCAACGCACTTCATTATGTGTTAAATGTCAATAAGAAAGTTGTTTTGTTTTCCACTGCTCTGTGATAGGGAGGAGACATAGTGGAGCCATCTGCTGCAGCCGAGCCCCCTGCTGACCTCTCCTCCCTCCCTCCCTCCCTCTCCTCCCTCCCTCCCTCCCTCCCTCTCCTCCCTCCCTCCCTCTCCTCCCTCTCCTCCCTCCCTCCCTCCCTCTCCTCCCTCTCCTCCCTCCCTCTCCTCCCTCCACAGCAGCAGTCAGCAGGTCAGTAGGGCAACAATGGCCCACACACAACCAACTGCAGCTGTTGCGGGCCAACCCTAACCCCTGACCCCCTGACCTCTGACCTGGGCTGGAGGAATGTCCTGGCAGAGGGGCGTTGTTACAGAGGCACAAAGAGAGCCCTCGTAGAACCATGGAAGGCCCCGGAACACTCAGGGCTCTATTCTACCAGCAGACAGCATAGTGATTGTTTTGGCGTGTCCTGGCATTATAGCTAAAGCTGACATTGCCATATCTATATATCCTACACTTTATCAATTCTGAACTTCTAATGAGGAGTGGGGCGGGTGAGCTACGTGACAATGCCCCAACACAGGTCCACCTCCGACACCGCCGAAACATCAGCTATGTGGGTGTCGGCTGTTGCCCGGTTAACGCTTGATCTGATTGAATGTAGGCCTTAGAAGACTCAGAACACTCTGTCCTGCTGCTCCTAACTGTCCTCTCTGTCCTGCTGCTCCTAACTGTCCACTCTGTCCTGCTGCTCCTAACTGTCCTCTCTGTCCTGCTGCTCCTAACTGTCCTGCTGCTCCACTCTGTCCTGCTGCTCCACTCTGTCCTGCTGCTCCACTCTGTCCTGCTGCTCCACTCTGTCCTGCTGCTCCACTCTGTCCTGCTGCTCCTAACTGTCCTCTCTGTCCTGCTGCTCCTAACTGTCCTCTCTGTCCTGCTGCTCCTAACTGTCCTCTCTGTCCTGCTGCTCCTAACTGTCCACTCTGTCCTGCTGCTCCTAACTGTCCTCTCTGTCCTGCTGCTCCTAACTGTCCACTCTGTCCTGCTGCTCCTCTCTGTCCTGCTGCTCCTAACTGTCCACTCTGTCCTGCTGCTCCTAACTGTCCTCTCTGTCCTGCTGCTCCTAACTGTCCTCTCTGTCCTGCTGCTCCTAACTGTCCACTCTGTCCTGCTGCTCCTAACTGTCCTCTCTGTCCTGCTGCTCCTAACTGTCCTCTCTGTCCTGCTGCTCCTAACTGTCCTGCTGCTCCTAACTGTCCACTCTGTCCTGCTGCTCCTAACTGTCCTGCTGCTCCTAACTGTCCTGCTGCTCCTAACTGTCCACTCTGTCCTGCTGCTCCTCTCTGTCCTGCTGCTCCTAACTGTCCTCTCTGTCCTGCTGCTCCTAACTGTCCACTCTGTCCTGCTGCTCCTAACTGTCCACTCTGTCCTGCTGCTCCTCTCTGTCCTGCTGCTCCTAACTGTCCACTCTGTCCTGCTGCTCCTAACTGTCCTCTCTGTCCTGCTGCTCCTAACTGTCCTCTCTGTCCTGCTGCTCCTAACTGTCCTGCTGCTCCTAACTGTCCTCTCTGTCCTGCTGCTCCTAACTGTCCACTCTGTCCTGCTGCTCCTAACTGTCCTCTCTGTCCTGCTACTCCTAACTGTCCTCTCTGTCCTGCTGCTCCTAACTGTCCTGCTGCTCCTAACTGTCCACTCTGTCCTGCTGCTCCTAACTGTCCACTCTGTCCTGCTGCTCCTAACTGTCCACTCTGTCCTGCTACTCCTAACTGTCCTCTCTGTCCTGCTGCTCCTAACTGTCCTGCTGCTCCTAACTGTCCACTCTGTCCTGCTGCTCCTAACTGTCCACTCTGTCCTGCTGCTCCTAACTGTCCACTCTGTCCTGCTGCTCCTAACTGGCCTCTCTGTCCTGCTGCGCCGAACTGTCCACTCTGTCCTGCAGCTCCTAACTGTCCACTCTGTCCTGCTGCTCCTAACTGTCCACTCTGTCCTGCTGCTCCTAACTGTCCACTCTGTCCTGCTGCTCCTAACTGTCCTCTCTGTCCTGCTGCTCCTAACTGTCCACTCTGTCCTGCTGCTCCTAACTGTCCTCTCTGTCCTGCTGCTCCTAACTGTCCTCTCTGTCCTGCTGCTCCTAACTGTCCACTCTGTCCTGCTGCTCCTAACTGTCCTCTCTGTCCTGCTGCTCCTAACTGTCCTCTCTGTCCTGCTGCTCCTAACGGTCCTCTCTGTCCTGCTGCTCCTAACTGTCCTCTCTGTCCTGCTGCTCCTAACTGTCCTCTCTGTCCTGCTGCTCCTAACTGTCCTCTCTGTCCTGCTGCTCCTAACTGTCCTCTCTGTCCTGCTACTCCTAACTGTCCTGCTGCTCCTAACTGTCCACTCTGTCCTGCTGCTCCTAACTGTCCTATCTGTCCTGCTACTCCTAACTGTCCTGCTGCTCCTAACTGTCCACTCTGTCCTGCTGCTCCTAACTGTCCTGCTGCTCCGTAACTGTCCTCTCTGTCCTGCTGCTCCTCTCTGTCCTGCTGCTCCTAACTGTCCTCTCTGTCCTGCTACTCCTAACTGTCCTACTGCTCCTAACTGTCCACTCTGTCCTGCTGCTCCTAACTGTCCTGCTGCTCCGTAACTGTCCTCTCTGTCCTGCTGCTCCTCTCTGTCCTGCTGCTCCTAACTGTCCTCTCTGTCCTGCTGCTCCTAACTGTCCTCTCTGTCCTGCTGCTCCTAACTGTCCACTCTGTCCTGCTGCTCCTAACTGTCCTCTCTGTCCTGCTGCTCCTAACTGTCCACTCTGTCCTGCTGCTCCTAACTGTCCACTCTGTCCTGCTGCTCCTAACTGTCCACTCTGTCCTGCTGCTCCTAACTGTCCTGCTGCTCCGTAACTGTCCTCTCTGTCCTGCTGCTCCTCTCTGTCCTGCTGCTCCTAACTGTACTCTCTGTCCTGCTGCTCCTAAGTGTCCTCTCTGTCCTGCTGCTCCTAACTGTCCACTCTGTCCTGCTGCTCCTAACTGTCCTCTCTGTCCTGCTGCTCCTAACTGTCCTCTCTGTCCTGCTGCTCCTAACTGTCCACTCTGTCCTGCTGCTCCTAACTGTCCACTCTGTCCTGCTGCTCCTAACTGTCCTCTCTGTCCTGCTGCTCCTAACTGTCCTCTCTGTCCTGCTGCTCCTAACTGTCCTCTCTGTCCTGCTGCTCCTAACTGTCCTCTCTGTCCTGCTGCTCCTCTCTGTCCTGCTGCTCCTAACTGTCCTCTATGTCCTGCTACTCCTAACTGTCCTCTCTGTCCTGCTGCTCCTAACTGTCCACTCTGTCCTGCTGCTCCTCTCTGTCCTGCTACTCCTAACTGTCCTCTCTGTCCTGCTGCTCCTAACTGTCCTCTCTGTCCTGCTGCTCCTAACTGTCCTCTCTGTCATGCTGCTCCTAACTGTCCTCTCTGTCCTGCTGCTCCTAACTGTCCACTCTGTCCTGCTACTCCTAACTGTCCACTCTGTCCTGCTGCTCCTAACTGTCCTGCTGCTCCTAACTGTCCACTCTGTCCTGCTGCTCCTAACTGTCCTCTCTGTCCTGCTGCTCCTAACTGTCCTCTCTGTCCTGCTGCTCCTAACTGTCCACTCTGTCCTGCTGCTCCTAACTGTCCACTCTGTCCTGCTGCTCCTAACTGTCCTCTCTGTCCTGCTGCTCCTAACTGTCCTCTCTGTACTGCTGCTCCTAACTGTCCTCTCTGTCCTGCTGCTCCTAACTGTCCTCTCTGTCCTGCTGCTCCTCTCTGTCCTGCTGCTCCTAACTGTCCTCTATGTCCTGCTACTCCTAACTGTCCTCTCTGTCCTGCTGCTCCTAACTGTCCACTCTGTCCTGCTGCTCCTCTCTGTCCTGCTACTCCTAACTGTCCTCTCTGTCCTGCTGCTCCTAACTGTCCTCTCTGTCCTACTGCTCCTAACTGTCCTCTCTGTCCTGCTGCTCCTAACTGTCCATTCTGTCCTGCTGCTCCTAACTGTCCTCTCTGTCCTGCTGCTCCTAACTGTCCACTCTGTCCTGCTGCTCCTAACTGTCCATTCTGTCCTGCTGCTCCTAACTGTCCTCTCTGTCCTGCTGCTCCTAACTGTCCTCTCTGTCCTGCTGCTCCTAACTGTCCTCTCTGTCCTGCTGCTCCTAACTGTCCACTCTGTCCTGCTTCTCCTAACTGTCCTCTCTGTCCTGCTGCTCCTAACTGTCCATTCTGTCCTGCTGCTCCTAACTGTCCTCTCTGTCCTGCTGCTCCTAACTGTCCTCTCTGTCCTGCTGCTCCTAACTGTCCTCTCTGTCCTGCTGCTCCTAACTGTCCTCTCTGTCCTGCTGCTCCTAACTGTCCATTCTGTCCTGCTGCTCCTAACTGTATCAAAGGATGAGTCCAAAATGGCACCTTATGGACCCTGGTCAAAAGTAGTGTACTACATAGGGAACATGAGGATCACACTGAAGAGATAGCCGCCAACTGAAACATCAGCGAGCCACCGTCCCTCCTATCTCCTCTGACTCTCTGTTGTGTTTCTAAAGTCTATAGACATACTATCAAAATGGCTCCTACACTCTCAGCGTTGTATAGAGTAGAATCACACTGAGGGTACATGGGCAAGACAGCAGGAGAACTATGAATAGAACATAGATATGGCTTTTATCTGATCTGGCTTTTCTCTGATCTGGCTTTTCTCTGATCTGGCTTTTCTCTGATCTGGACTCAAGCTGCTATGAGTGAACAGTAACAGACTAGTTCCAGTTCAGCTGGTGGTTGTGATGAATACTGAATGACCCACCTTGTCCATGTTGGGTTTGATGCAGCGCACGAAGAAAGGGTTGGAGGCACTCAGAGTGTTCATCAAGGAATGGAGAGAGTCCTGCAGAAACACAACAACACTTCTAGATATAGATACAGGATCTCAAACACAACAACACTTCTAGATATAGATACAGAATCACAAACACAACAACACTTCTAGATATAGATACAGGATCACAAACACAACAACACTTCTAGATATAGATACAGAATCACAAACACAACAACACTTCTAGATATAGATACAGGATCACAAACACAACAACACTTCTAGATATAGATACAGAATCACAAACACAACAACACTTCTAGATATAGATACAGGATCACAAACACAACAACACTTCTAGATATAGATACAGGATCACAAACACAACAACACTTCTAGATATAGATACAGAATCACAAACACAACAACACTTCTAGATATAGATACAGAATCACAAACACAACAACACTTCTAGATATAGATACAGAATCACAAACACAACAACACTTCTAGATATAGATACAGGATCACAAACACAACAACACTTCTAGATATAGATACAGGATCACAAACACAACAACACATTGTGTCATGGTCCCCTGGAGGGTTTTGTGACGTGATGTGTTTTAAAGGTCATGAACACTCACAATGATGAAACCAGATCTAAGTATGATGACCAAAGTATAAAAAATTACTGTTGCTTCTACATTGATAAAGTTTGATCATAAAGTTACTGGTCCCCTCCCCCGTGTCAAACACTTGGATTCAGGAGGCGGGATTACTAACGGGATAGGGTGACATCACCCTAACTCTCTCATTTCAATACACCAATGGTAACATGATATTCTCTTACCATATTTAAACAAGTACCGCCTTGTAACCAACATCGGAGAAGGCATGTTTGCAGAGGGGCATGGTTTATATACAGTGCTCTCCAACAGTATTGGGACAAAGACACATTTGTTGTTGTTTTGGCTCTGTACTCCAGCACTTTGGATTGGAAATGATACAATGACTGTGAGGTTAAAGTACAGACTATGAATGGTAGAAATGAATGGTAAATGATGTATTGTGTTATTTTGGAGTTAAAGTGCAAACCGTCAGTTTTAATCTGAGGGGATTTTCATCCAACATTTCATTACAGCATTACAGCACTTTATGTACATAGTCCCCCCATTTTAGGGGACCAAAAGTATTGGGACAAATTCACTTATACAGTTGAAGTCGGAAGTTTACATACACCTTAGTCAAATACATTTAAACTCAGTTTTTCACAATTCCTGACATTTAATCCTAGTAAAAATTCACTGTTTTAGGTCAGTTAGGATCACCACTTTATATTAAGAATGTGAAATGTCAGAATAATAGTAGAGAGAATGATTTATTTCAGCTTTTATTTAGTTCATCACATTTTACATTTTTAGTCATTTAGCAGACATTTAGCATTTTCATACTGGCCCCCCGTGAGAATCGAACCCACAACCCTGGCGTTGCAAACGCAATGCTCTACCAACTGAGCTACACGGGATTACATTCCCAGTGGTTCAGAAGTCTACATACACTCAATTAGTATTTGGTAGAATTGCCTTTAAATTGTTTAACTTGGGTCAAACGTTTCGGGTAGCCTTCCACAAGCTTCCCACAATAAGTTGGGTGAATTTTGGCCTATTCCTCCTGACAGAGCTGGTGTAACTGAGTCAGGTTTGTAGGCCTCCTTGCTCGCACACGCTTTTTCAGTTCTGCCCACACATTTTCTATAGGATTGAGGTCAGGGCTTTGTGATGGCCACTCCAATACCTTGACTTTGTTGTCCTTCAGCCATTTTGCTACAACTTTGGAAGTATGCTTGGGGTCATTGTCCATTTGGAACACCCATTTGCGACCAAGCTTTCACTTCCTGACTGATGTCTTGAGATGTTGCTTCAATATATCCACGTAATTTTCCTTCCTCATGATGCCATCTATTTTGTGAAGTGCACCAGTCCCTCCTGCAGCAAAGCACCCCCACAGCATGATGCTGCCACCCCCGTGCTTCACGGTTGGGATGGTGTTCTTCGGCTTGCAAGAACCCCCTTTTTCCTCCAAACATAACGATGGTCATTATGGCCAAACAGTTCTATTTTTGTTTCATCAGACCAGAGGACATTTCTCAAAAAAGTACGATCTTTGGCCCCATGTGCAGTTGCAAACTGTAGTCTGGCTTTTTTATGGCGGTTTTGGAGCAGTGGCTTCTTCCTTGCTGAGCGGCCTTTCAGGTTATGTCGATATAGGACTCGTTTTATTGTGGCTATAGATACTTGTGTACCTGTTTCCTCCAGCATCTTAACAAGGTCCATTGCTGTTGTTCTGGGATTGATTTGCACTTTTCGCACCAAAGCACATTCATCTCTAGCAGAAAGAATGCGTCTCCTTCCTGAGCGGTATGACGGCTGCGTGGTCCCATGGTGTTTATACTTGCGTACTGTTTTCTGTACCGATGAACGTGGTACCTTCAGGCGTTTTTTCCTGAGGTCTTGGCTGATTTCTTTTGATTTTCCCATGATGTCAAGCAAAGAAGCACTGAGTTTGAAGGTAGGCCTTGAAATACATCCACAGGTACACCTCCAATTGACTCATATGATGTCATTTAGCCTATCAGAAGCTTCTAAAGCCATGACATCATTTTCTGGAATTTTCCAAGCTGTTTAAAGGCACAGTCAACTTAGTGTATGTAAACTTCTGACCCACTGGAATTGTGATACAGTGAATTATAAGTGAAATAATCTGTCTGTAAACAATTGCTGGAAAAATTACTTGTGTCATTCACAAAGCAGATGTCCTAACCGACTTGCCAAAACTATAGTTTGTTAACAAGAAATTTGTGGAGTGGTTGAAAAACGAGATTTAATGACTCCAACCTAAGTGTATGTAAACTTCCGACTTCAACTGTACAGTGGGAAAAAAAAGTATTTAGTCAGCCACCATTTGTGCAAGTTCTCCCACTTAAAAAGATGAGAGAGGCCTGTAATTTTCATCATAGGTACACGTCAACTATGACAGACAAAATTAGAAAAAAAAATCCAGAAAATCACATTGTAGGATGTTTAATGAATTTATTTGCAAATTATGGTGGAAAATAAGTATTTGGTCAATAACAAAAGTTTCTCAATACTTTGTTATATACCCTTTGTTGGCAATGACACAGGTCAAACGTTTTCTGTAAGTCTTCACAAGGTTTTCACACACTGTTGCTGGTATTTTGGCCCATTCCTCCATGCAGATCTCCTCTAGAGCAGTGATGTTTTGGGGCTGTCGCTGGGCAACACGGACTTTCAACTCCCTCCAAAGATTTTCTATGGGGTTGAGATCTGGAGACTGGCTAGGCCACTCCAGGACCTTGAAATGCTTCTTACGAAGCCACTCCTCGTTGCCCGGGCGGTGTGTTTGGGATCATTGTCATGCTGAAAGACCCAGCCACGTTTCATCTTCAATGCCCTTGCTGATGGAAGGAGGTTTTCACTCAAAATCTCACGATACATGGCCCCATTCATTCTTTCCTTTACACGGATCAGTCGTCGTGGTCGCTTTGCAGAAAAACAGCCCCAAAGCATGATGTTTCCACCCCCATGCTTCACAGTAGGTATGGTGTTCTTTGGATGCAACTCAGCATTCTTTGTCCTCCAAACACGACGAGTTGAGTTTTTACCAAAAAGTTCTATTTTGGTTTCATCTGACCATTTTACATTCTCCCAATCCTCTTGTGGATCATCCAAATGCACTCTAGCTAACTTCAGACGGGCCTGGACATGTACTGGCTTAAGCAGGGGGACACGTCTGGCACTGCAGGATTTGAGTCCCTGGCGGCGTAGTGTGTTACTGATGGTAGGCTTTGTTACTTTGGTCCCAGCTCTCTGCAGGTCATTCACTAGGTCCCCCCGTGTGGTTCTGGGATTTTTGCTCACCATTCTTGTGATCATTTTGACCCCACAGGGTGAGATCTTGCGTGGAGCCCCAGATCGAGGGAGATTATCAGTGGTCTTGTATGTCTTCCATTTCCTAATAATTCCTCCCACAGTTGATTTCTTCAAACCAAGCTGCTTACCTATTGCAGATTCAGTCTTCCCAGCCTGGTGCAGGTCTACAATTTTGTTTCTGGTGTCCTTTGACAGCTCTTTGGTCTTGGCCATAGTGGAGTTTGGAGTGTGACTGTTTGAGGTTGTGGACAGGTGTCTTTTATACTGATAACAAGTTCAAACAGGTGCCATTAATACAGGTAACGAGTGGAGGACAGAGGAGCCTCTTAAAGAAGAAGTTACAGGTCTGTGAGAGCCAGAAATCTTGCTTGTTTGTAAGTGACCAAATACTTATTTTCCACCATAATTTGCAAATAAATTCATAAAAAATCCTACAGTGTGATTTTCTGGAATTTTTTCTCTCTATTTGTCTGTCATAGTTGACGTGTACCTATGATGAAAATTACAGGCCTCTCTCATCTTTTTAAGTGGGAGAACTTGCACAATTGGTGGCTGACTAAATACTTTTTTTCCCCACTGTATATATCTCTCCCTCCCATCCCGGAGGACCTGAGCTCTAGGACCATGCCTCAGGACTACCTGGCCTGATGACTCCTGGCTGTCCCCAGTCCACCTGGTCGTGCTGCTGCTCCAGTTTCCACTCTTCTGCCTGCGGCTATGGAACCCTGACCTGTTCACTGGACGTGCTACCTTGTCCCAGACCTGCTGTTTTCAACTCTCTCTCTCTACCGCACCTGCTATTTCAACCTCTAAATGCCCGGCTATGAAAAGCCAAGTGATGTTTACTCCTGATGTACTGACCTGTTGCAACCTCTACAACCACTGTGATTATTATTTGACCCTGCTGGTCATCTATGAAAGTTTGAACATCTTGGAGAAAAATCAGCCAGAAGGGGACTGGCCACCCCTCAGAGCCTGGTTCCTTTCCTAGGTTCCTGCCTTTCTAGGGAGTTTTTGCTAGCCACTGTGCTTCTACATCTGCATTGCTTGCTGTTTGGGGTTAAGGCTGGGTTTCTGTATAGCACTTTGTGACATCTGCTGATTTGATTGATTGATTGATTGAAGTCAAGACAATACCAATCATATAATAGACTACTCAAAGGGGAAGTCAAGACAATACCAATCATATAATAGACTACTCCAAGGGGAAGTCAAGACACCTATCATATAAAAGACTACTCCAAGGGGAAGTCAAGACACCTATCATATAAAAGACTACTCCAAGGGGAAGTCAAGACACCTATCATATAATAGACTACTCCAAGGGGAAGTCAAGACAATACCAATCATATAATAGACTACTCCAAGGGGAAGTCAAGACAATACCAATCATATAATAGACTACTCCAAGGGGAGGTCACGACACCTATCATATAATAGACTACTCCAAGGGGAAGTCAAGACACCTATCATATAATATAGTCTCCTGAGTGGCGCAGTGGTCTAAGGCACTGCATCGCAGTGCTAACTGTGTCACTAGAGATCCTGGTTCGAATCCAGGCTCTGTCGCAGCCGGCCGCGACCGGGAGACTCATGGGCGGCGCACAATTGGCCCAGCGTCGTCCAGGGTAGGGGAGGGAATGGCCGGCAGGGATGTAGCTCAGTTGATAGAGCATGGCGTTTGCAACGCCAGGGTTGTGGGTTCGATTCCCACAGGGGGCCAGTATAAAAAATAAAAAAATAAAAATATATGTATTCACTAATTGTAAGTCGCTCTGGATAAGAGCGTCTGCTAAATGACTAAAATGTAATGTAAATGTAAATGTAAATGTAATATAATAGACTACTCCAAGGGGAAGTCAAGACAATACCTATCATATAATAGACTACTCCAAGGGGAAGTCAAGACACCTATCATATAATAGACTACTCCAAGGGGAAGTCACGACAATACCTATCATATAATAGACTACTCCAAGGGGAAGTCAAGACACCTATCATATAATAGACTACTCCAAGGGGAAGTCAAGACAATACCTATCATATAATAGACTACTCCAAGGGGAAGTCAAGACACCTATCATATAATAGACTACTCCAAGGGGAAGTCAAGACAATACCTATCATATAATAGACTACTCCAAGGGGAAGTCAAGACAATACATATCATATAATAGACTACTCCAAGGGGAAGTCACGACAATACCTATCATATAATAGACTACTCCAAGGGGAAGTCAAGACACCTATCATATAATAGACTACTCCAAGGGGAAGTCAAGACAATACCTATCATATAGACTACTCCAAGGGGAAGTCAAGACAATACCTATCATATAATAGACTACTCCAAGGGGAAGTCAAGACACCTATCATATAATAGACTACTCCAAGGGGAAGTCAAGACACCTATCATATAATAGACTACTCCAAGGGGAAGTCAAGACAATACCTATCATATAATAGACTACTCCAAGGGGAAGTCAAGACACCTATCATATAATAGACTACTCCAAGGGGAAGTCAAGACAATACCTATCATATAATAGACTACTCCAAGGGGAAGTCAAGACAATACCTATCATATAATAGACTACTCCAAGGGGAAGTCAAGACACCTATCATATAATAGACTACTCCAAGGGGAAGTCAAGACAATACCTATCATATAATAGACTACTCCAAGGGGAAGTCAAGACAATACCTATCATATAATAGACTACTCCAAGGGGAAGTCAAGAAAATACCTATCATATAATAGACTACTCCAAGGGGAAGTCAAGACAATACCTATCATATAATAGACTACTCCAAGGGGAAGTCACGACAATACCTATCATATAATAGACTACTCCAAGGGGAAGTCAAGACACCTATCATATAATAGACTACTCCAAGGGGAGGTCAAGACAATACCTATCATATAATAGACTACTCCAAGGGGAAGTCAAGACAATACCTATCATATAGACTACTCCAAGGGGAAGTCAAGACACCTATCATATAATAGACTACTCCAAGGGGAAGTCAAGACACCTATCATATAATAGACTACTCCAAGGGGAAGTCAAGACAATACCTATCATATAATAGACTACTCCAAGGGGAAGTCAAGACACCTATCATATAATAGACTACTCCAAGGGGAAGTCAAGACAATACCTATCATATAGACTACTCCAAGGGGAAGTCAAGACAATACCTATCATATAATAGACTACTCCAAGGGGAAGTCAAGACACCTATCATATAATAGACTACTCCAAGGGGAAGTCAAGACACCTATCATATAATAGACTACTCCAAGGGGAAGTCAAGACAATACCTATCATATAATAGACTACTCCAAGGGGAAGTCAAGACACCTATCATATAATGGACTACTCCAGGGGGAAGTCAAGACAATACCTATCATATAATAGACTACTCCAAGGGGAAGTCAAGACACCTATCATATAATAGACTACTCCAAGGGGAAGTCAAGACAATACCTATCATATAATAGACTACTCCAAGGGGAAGTCAAGACACCTATCATATAATAGACTACTCCAAGGGGAAGTCAAGACAATACCTATCATATAATAGACTACTCCAAGGGGAAGTCAAGACAATACCTATCATATAATAGACTACTCCAAGGGGAAGTCAAGACAATACCTATCATATAATAGACTACTCCAAGAGGAAGTCAAGACACCTATCATATAATAGACTACTCCAAGGGGAAGTCAAGAATACCTATCATATAATAGACTACTCCAAGGGGAAGTCAAGACAATACCTATCATATAGACTACTCCAAGGGGAAGTCAAGACAATACCTATCATATAATAGACTACTCCAAGGGGAAGTCAAGACACCTATCATATAATAGACTACTCCAAGGGGAAGTCAAGACACCTATCATATAATAGACTACTCCAAGGGGAAGTCAAGACAATACCTATCATATAATAGACTACTCCAAGGGGAAGTCAAGACACCTATCATATAATAGACTACTCCAAGGGGAAGTCAAGACAATACCTATCATATAATAGACTACTCCAAGGGGAAGTCAAGACAATACCTATCATATAATAGACTACTCCAAGGGGAAGTCAAGACACCTATCATATAATAGACTACTCCAAGGGGAAGTCAAGACAATACCTATCATATAATAGACTACTCCAAGGGGAAGTCAAGACAATACCTATCATATAATAGACTACTCCAAGGGGAAGTCAAGAAAATACCTATCATATAATAGACTACTCCAAGGGGAAGTCAAGACAATACCTATCATATAATAGACTACTCCAAGGGGAAGTCAAGAAAATACCTATCATATAATAGACTACTCCAAGGGGAAGTCAAGACAATACCTATCATATAATAGACTACTCCAAGGGGAAGTCACGACAATACCTATCATATAATAGACTACTCCAAGGGGAAGTCAAGACACCTATCATATAATAGACTACTCCAAGGGGAAGTCAAGACAATACCTATCATATAATAGACTACTCCAAGGGGAAGTCAAGACACCTATCATATAATAGACTACTCCAAGGGGAAGTCAAGACACCTATCATATAATAGACTACTCCAAGGGGAAGTCAAGACAATACCTATCATATAATAGACTACTCCAAGGGGAAGTCAAGACACCTATCATATAATAGACTACTCCAAGGGGAAGTCAAGACAATTACCTATCATAATAGACTACTCCAAGGGGAAGTCAAGACAATACCTATCATATAATAGACTACTCCAAGGGGAAGTCAAGACACCTATCATATAATAGACTACTCCAAGGGGAAGTCAAGACACCTATCATATAATAGACTACTCCAAGGGGAAGTCAAGACAATACCTATCATATAATAGACTACTCCAAGGGGAAGTCAAGACACCTATCATATAATAGACTACTCCAAGGGGAAGTCAAGACACCTATCATATAATAGACTACTCCAAGGGGAAGTCAAGACAATACCTATCATATAATAGACTACTCCAAGGGGAAGTCAAGACACCTATCATATAATAGACTACTCCAAGGGGAAGTCAAGACAATACCTATCATATAATAGACTACTCCAAGGGGAAGTCAAGACAATACCTATCATATAATAGACTACTCCAAGGGGAAGTCAAGACAATACCTATCATATAATAGACTACTCCAAGGGGAAGTCAAGACAATACCTATCATATAATAGACTACTCCAAGGGGAAGTCACGACAATACCTATCATATAATAGACTACTCCAAGGGGAAGTCAAGACACCTATCATATAATAGACTACTCCAAGGGGAGGTCAAGACAATACCTATCATATAGACTACTCCAAGGGGAAGTCAAGACACCTATCATATAATAGACTACTCCAAGGGGAAGTCAAGACACCTATCATATAATAGACTACTCCAAGGGGAAGTCAAGACAATACCTATCATATAATAGACTACTCCAAGGGGAAGTCAAGACAATACCTATCATATAGACTACTCCAAGGGGAAGTCAAGACACCTATCATATAATAGACTACTCCAAGGGGAAGTCAAGACACCTATCATATAATAGACTACTCCAAGGGGAAGTCAAGACAATACCTATCATATAATAGACTACTCCAAGGGGAAGTCAAGACACCTATCATATAATAGACTACTCCAAGGGGAAGTCAAGACAATACCTATCATATAGACTACTCCAAGGGGAAGTCACGACAATACCTATCATATAATAGACTACTCCAAGGGGAAGTCAAGACACCTATCATATAATAGACTACTCCAAGGGGAAGTCAAGACAATACCTATCATATAATAGACTACTCCAAGGGGAAGTCAAGACAACCTATCATATAATAGACTACTCCAAGGGGAAGTCAAGACAATACCTATCATATAATAGACTACTCCAAGGGGAAGTCAAGACAATACCTATCATATAATAGACTACTCCAAGGGGAAGTCACGACAATACCTATCATATAATAGACTACTCCAAGGGGAAGTCAAGACACCTATCATATAATAGACTACTCCAAGGGGAAGTCAAGACAATACCTATCATATAGACTACTCCAAGGGGAAGTCAAGACAATACCTATCATATAATAGACTACTCCAAGGGGAAGTCAAGACACCTATCATATAATAGACTACTCCAAGGGGAAGTCAAGACACCTATCATATAATAGACTACTCCAAGGGGAAGTCAAGACAATACCTATCATATAATAGACTACTCCAAGGGGAAGTCAAGACACCTATCATATAATAGACTACTCCAAGGGGAAGTCAAGACAATACCTATCATATAATAGACTACTCCAAGGGGAAGTCAAGACAATACCTATCATATAATAGACTACTCCAAGGGGAAGTCAAGACACCTATCATATAATAGACTACTCCAAGGGGAAGTCAAGACAATACCTATCATATAATAGACTACTCCAAGGGGAAGTCAAGACAATACCTATCATATAATAGACTACTCCAAGGGGAAGTCAAGACAATACCTATCATATAATAGACTACTCCAAGGGGAAGTCAAGACAATACCTATCATATAATAGACTACTCCAAGGGGAAGTCACGACAATACCTATCATATAATAGACTACTCCAAGGGGAAGTCAAGACACCTATCATATAATAGACTACTCCAAGGGGAAGGTCAAGACAATACCTATCATATAGACTACTCCAAGGGGAAGTCAAGACTAGACAAGACAAACCTATCATATAATAGACTACTCCAAGGGGAAGTCAAGACAATACCTATCATATAATAGACTACTCCAAGGGGAAGTCAAGACACCTATCATATAATAGACTACTCCAAGGGGAAGTCAAGACAACCTATCATATAATAGACTACTCCAAGGGGAAGTCAAGACAATACCTATCATATAATAGACTACTCCAAGGGGAAGTCAAGACAATACCTATCATATAATAGACTACTCCAAGGGGAAGTCAAGACAACCTATCATATAATAGACTACTCCAAGGGGAAGTCAAGACAACCTATCATATAATAGACTACTCCAAGGGGAAGTCAAGACAATACCTATCATAATAGACTACTCCAAGGGGAAGTCAAGACAATACCTATCATATAATAGACTACTCCAAGGGGAAGTCAAGACACCTATCATATAATAGACTACTCCAAGGGGAAGTCAAGACAACCTATCATATAATAGACTACTCCAAGGGGAGGGGAAGTCAAGACAATACCTATCATATAATAGACTACTCCAAGGGGAAGTCAAGACACCTATCATATAATAGACTACTCCAGGGGGAAGTCAAGACAATACCTATCATATAATAGACTACTCCAAGGGGAAGTCAAGACACCTATCATATAATAGACTACTCCAAGGGGAAGTCAAGACAATACCTATCATATAATAGACTACTCCAAGGGGAAGTCAAGACACCTATCATATAATAGACTACTCCAAGGGGAAGTCAAGACAATACCTATCATATAATAGACTACTCCAAGGGGAAGTCAAGACAATACCTATCATATAATAGACTACTCCAAGGGGAAGTCAAGACAATACCTATCATATAATAGACTACTCCAAGAGGAAGTCAAGACACCTATCATATAATAGACTACTCCAAGGGGAAGTCAAGACACCTATCATATAATAGACTACTCCAAGGGGAAGTCAAGACAATACCTATCATATAGACTACTCCAAGGGGAAGTCAAGACAATACCTATCATATAATAGACTACTCCAAGGGGAAGTCAAGACACCTATCATATAATAGACTACTCCAAGGGGAAGTCAAGACACCTATCATATAATAGACTACTCCAAGGGGAAGTCAAGACAATACCTATCATATAATAGACTACTCCAAGGGGAAGTCAAGACACCTATCATATAATAGACTACTCCAAGGGGAAGTCAAGACAATACCTATCATATAATAGACTACTCCAAGGGGAAGTCAAGACAATACCTATCATATAATAGACTACTCCAAGGGGAAGTCAAGACACCTATCATATAATAGACTACTCCAAGGGGAAGTCAAGACAATACCTATCATATAATAGACTACTCCAAGGGGAAGTCAAGACAATACCTATCATATAATAGACTACTCCAAGGGGAAGTCAAGACAATACCTATCATATAATAGACTACTCCAAGGGGAAGTCAAGACAATACCTATCATATAATAGACTACTCCAAGGGGAAGTCACGACAATACCTATCATATAATAGACTACTCCAAGGGGAAGTCAAGACACCTATCATATAATAGACTACTCCAAGGGGAAGTCAAGACAATACCTATCATATAATAGACTACTCCAAGGGGAAGTCAAGACACCTATCATATAATAGACTACTCCAAGGGGAAGTCAAGACACCTATCATATAATAGACTACTCCAAGGGGAAGTCAAGACAATACCTATCATATAATAGACTACTCCAAGGGGAAGTCAAGACACCTATCATATAATAGACTACTCCAAGGGGAAGTCAAGACAATACCTATCATATAATAGACTACTCCAAGGGGAAGTCAAGACACCTATCATATAATAGACTACTCCAAGGGGAAGTCAAGACAATACCTATCATATAATAGACTACTCCAAGGGGAAGTCAAGACACCTATCATATAATAGACTACTCCAAGGGGAAGTCAAGACAATACCTATCATATAATAGACTACTACTCCAAGGGGAAGTCAAGACAATACCTATCATATAATAGACTACTCCAAGGGGAAGTCAAGACAATACCTATCATATAATAGACTACTCCAAGGGGAAGTCAAGACACCTATCATATAATAGACTACTCCAAGGGGAAGTCAAGACAATACCTATCATATAATAGACTACTCCAAGGGGAAGTCAAGACAATACCTATCATATAATAGACTACTCCAAGGGGAAGTCAAGACACCTATCATATAATAGACTACTCCAAGGGGAAGTCAAGACAATACCTATCATATAATAGACTACTCCAAGGGGAAGTCAAGACACCTATCATATAATAGACTACTCCAAGGGGAAGTCAAGACAATACCTATCATATAATAGACTACTCCAAGGGGAAGTCAAGACAATACCTATCATATAATAGACTACTCCAAGGGGAAGTCACGACACCTATCATATAATAGACTACTCCAAGGGGAAGTCAAGACACCTATCATATAATAGAACCTATAGACTACTCCAAGGGGAAGTCAAGACAATACCTATCATATAATAGACTACTCCAAGGGGAAGTCAAGACACCTATCATATAATAGACTACTCCAAGGGGAAGTCAAGACACCTATCATATAATAGACTACTCCAAGGGGAAGTCAAGACAATAACTATCATATAATAGACTACTCCAAGGGGAAGTCAAGACAACCTATCATATAATAGACTACTCCAAGGGGAAGTCAAGACAATACCTATCATATAATAGACTACTCCAAGGGGAAGTCAAGACAATACCTATCATATAATAGACTACTCCAAGGGGAAGTCAAGACACCTATCATATAATAGACTACTCCAAGGGGAAGTCAAGACAATACCTATCATATAATAGACTACTCCAAGGGGAAGTCAAGACAATACCTATCATATAATAGACTACTCCAAGGGGAAGTCAAGACACCTATCATATAATAGACTACTCCAAGGGGAAGTCAAGACAATACCTATCAAGTATCATATAATAGACTACTCCAAGGGGAAGTCAAGACACCTATCATATAATAGACTACTCCAAGGGGAAGTCAAGACAATACCTATCATATAATAGACTACTCCAAGGGGAAGTCAAGACAAACCTATCATATAATAGACTACTCCAAGGGGAAGTCAAGACACCTATCATATAATAGACTACTCCAAGGGGAAGTCAAGACAATACCTATCATATAATAGACTACTCCAAGGGGAAGTCAAGACACCTATCATATAATAGACTACTCCAAGGGGAAGTCAAGACAATACCTATCATATAATAGACTACTCCAAGGGGAAGTCAAGACAATACCTATCATATAATAGACTACTCCAAGGGGAAGTCAAGACAACCTATCATATAATAGACTACTCCAAGGGGAAGTCAAGACAATACCTATCATATAATAGACTACTCCAAGGGGAAGTCAAGACAATACCTATCATATAATAGACTACTCCAAGGGGAAGTCAAGACAAGGGGAAGTCAAGGACAATACCTATCATATAATAGACTACTCCAAGGGGAAGTCAAGACAATACCTATCATATAATAGACTACTCCAAGGGGAAGTCAAGACACCTATCATATAATAGACTACTCCAAGGGGAAGTCAAGACACCTATCATATAATAGACTACTCCAAGGGGAAGTCAAGACAATACCTATCATATAATAGACTACTCCAAGGGGAAGTCAAGACACCTATCATATAATAGACTACTCCAAGGGGAAGTCAAGACAAACCTATCATATAATAGACTACTCCAAGGGGAAGTCAAGACAATACCTATCATATAATAGACTACTCCAAGGGGAAGTCAAGACAACCTATCATATAATAGACTACTCCAAGGGGAAGTCAAGACAATACCTATCATATAATAGACTACTCCAAGGGGAAGTCAAGACAATACCTATCATATAATAGACTACTCCAAGGGGAAGTCAAGACACCTATCATATAATAGACTACACACCTATCATATAATACTACTCCAAGGGGAAGTCAAGACAAACCTATCATATAATAGACTACTCCAAGGGGAAGTCAAGACAATAACTATCATATAATAGACTACTCCAAGGGGAAGTCAAGACACCTATCATATAATAGACTACTCCAAGGGGAAGTCAAGACACCTATCATATAATAGACTACTCCAAGGGGAAGTCAAGACAATAACTATCATATAATAGACTACTCCAATGGGGAAGTCAAGACACCTATCATATAATAACTACTCCAAGGGGAAGTCAAGACAATACCTATCATATAATAGACTACTCCAAGGGGAAGTCACGACAATACCTATCATATAATAGACTACTCCAAGGGGAAGTCAAGACACCTATCATATAATAGACTACTCAAAGGGGAAGTCAAGGACACCTATCATATAATAGACTACTCCAAGGGGAAGTCAAGACACCTATCATATAAAGACTACTCCACAGGGGAAGTCAATGACAATTACTCCAACAATACCTATCATATAATAGACTACTCCAAGGGGAAGTCGCGACACCTATCATATAATAGACTACTCCAAGGGGAAGTCAAGACACCTATCATATAATAGACTACTCCAAGGGGAAGTCAAGACAATAACTATCATATAATAGACTACTCCAAGGGGAAGTCAAGACAATACCTATCATATAATAGACTACTCCAAGGGGAAGTCAAGACAATACCTATCATATAATAGACTACTCCAAGGGGAAGTCAAGACACCTATCATATAATAGACTACTCCAAGGGGAAGTCAAGACAATACCTATCATATAATAGACTACTCCAAGAGGAAGTCAAGACAATACCTATCATATAATAGACTACTCCAAGGGGAAGTCAAGACACCTATCATATAATAGACTACTCCAAGGGGAAGTCACGACACCTATCATATAAAAGACTACTCCAAGGGGAAGTCAAGACAATACCTATCATATAATAGACTACTCCAAGGGGAAGTCAAGACAATACCTATCATATAATAGACTACTCCAAGGGGAAGTCACGACACCTATCATATAATAGACTACTCCAAGGGGAAGTCAAGACACCTATCATATAATAGACTACTCCAAGGGGAAGTCAAGACAATAACTATCATATAATAGACTACTCCAAGGGGAAGTCAAGACAATACCTATCATATAATAGACTACTCCAAGGGGAAGTCAAGACAATACCTATCATATAATAGACTACTCCAAGGGGAAGTCAAGACACCTATCATATAATAGACTACTCCAAGGGGAAGTCAAGACAATACCTATCATATAATAGACTACTCCAAGGGGAAGTCAAGACAATACCTATCATATAATAGACTACTCCAAGGGGAGGTCAAGACAATACCTATCATATAATAGACTACTCCAAGGGGAAGTCAAGACAATACCTATCATATAATAGACTACTCCAAGGGGAAGTCAAGACAATACCTATCATATAATAGACTAGACTACTCCAAGGGGAAGTCAAGACAATACCTATCATATAATAGACTACTCCAAGGGGAAGTCAAGACACCTATCATATAATAGACTACTCCAAGGGGAAGTCAAGACAATACCTATCATATAATAGACTACTCCAAGGGGAAGTCAAGACAATACCTATCATATAATAGACTACTCCAAGGGGAAGTCAAGACACCTATCATATAATAGACTACTCCAAGGGGAAGTCACGACACCTATCATATAAAAGACTACTCCAAGGGGAAGTCAAGACAATACCTATCATATAATAGACTACTCCAAGGGGAAGTCAAGACAATACCTATCATATAATAGACTACTCCAAGGGGAAGTCACGACACCTATCATATAATAGACTACTCCAAGGGGAAGTCAAGACACCTATCATATAATAGACTACTCCAAGGGGAAGTCAAGACACCTATCATATAATAGACTACTCCAAGGGGAAGTCAAGACAATACCTATCATATAATAGACTACTCCAAGGGGAAGTCAAGACAATACCTATCATATAATAGACTACTCCAAGGGGAAGTCAAGACACCTATCATATAATAGACTACTCCAAGGGGAAGTCACGACACCTATCATATAAAAGACTACTCCAAGGGGAAGTCAAGACAATACCTATCATATAATAGACTACTCCAAGGGGAAGTCAAGACAATACCTATCATATAATAGACTACTCCAAGGGGAAGTCACGACACCTATCATATAATAGACTACTCCAAGGGGAAGTCAAGACACCTATCATATAATAGACTACTCCAAGGGGAAGTCAAGACAATAACTATCATATAAAGACTACTCCAAGGGGAAGTCAAGACAATACCTATCATATAATAGACTACTCCAAGGGGAAGTCAAGACAATACCTATCATATAATAGACTACTCCAAGGGGAAGTCAAGACACCTATCATATAATAGACTACTCCAAGGGGAAGTCAAGACAATACCTATCATATAATAGACTACTCCAAGGGGAAGTCAAGACAATACCTATCATATAATAGACTACTCCAAGGGGAAGTCAAGACACCTATCATATAATAGACTACTCCAAGGGGAAGTCACGACACCTATCATATAAAAGACTACTCCAAGGGGAAGTCACGACAATACCTATCATATAATAGACTACTCCAAGGGGAAGTCAAGACAATACCTATCATATAATAGCCAAGAAGATTCCATCAGGTTCAAAGGATAAAGGTTTAGTATGTGGATGACTAGAGGTCAGAGGTCAGAGGTTATGGATAGTGGTTCTCACCCTGAACTGAGAGCTGACGGTGGGTTAGGGGTTATGGATAGTGGTTCTCACTCTGAACTGAGAGCTGACGGTGGGTTAGGGTCAGAGGTCAGGGGTTATGGATAGTGGTTCTCACCCTGAACTGAGAGCTGACGGTGGGTTAGGGTCAGAGGTCAGGGGTTATGGATAGTGGTTCTCACTCTGAACTGAGAGCTGACGGTGGGTCAGAGGTCAGGGGTTATGGATAGTGGTTCTCACTCTGAACTGAGAGCTGACGGTGGGTCAGAGGTCAGGGGTTATGGATAGTGGTTCTCACTCTGAACTGAGAGCTGACGGTGTGTCAGAGGTCAGGGGTTATGGATAGTGGTTCTCACTCTGAACTGAGAGCTGACGGTGGGTTTGGGGTTATGGATAGTGGTTCTCACCCTGAACTGAGAGCTGACGGTGGGTTAGGGGTTATGGATAGTGGTTCTCACTCTGAACTGAGAGCTGACGGTGGGTTAGGGTCAGAGGTCAGGGGTTATGGATAGTGGTTCTCACCCTGAACTGAGAGCTGACGGTGGGTCAGGGGTTATGGATAGTGGTTCTCACTCTGAACTGAGAGCTGACGGTGGGTTAGGGTCAGAGGTCAGGGGTTATGGATAGTGGTTCTCACTCTGAACTGAGAGCTGACGGTGGGTCAGAGGTTATGGATAGTGGTTCTCACTCTGAACTGAGAGCTGACGGTGGGTTAGGGTCAGAGGTCAGGGGTTATGGATAGTGGTTCTCACCCTGAACTGAGAGCTGACGGTGGGTTAGGGTCAGAGGTTATGGATAGTGGTTCTCACTCTGAACTGAGAGCTGACGGTGGGTCAGAGGTCAGGGGTTATGGATAGTGGTTCTCACCCTGAACTGAGAGCTGACGGTGGGTTAGGGGTTATGGATAGTGGTTCTCACCCTGAACTGAGAGCTGACGGTGGGTTTGGGGTTATGGATAGTGGTTCTCACTCTGAACTGAGAGCTGACGGTGGGTTAGGGTCAGAGGTCAGGGGTTATGGATAGTGGTTCTCACTCTGAACTGAGAGCTGACGGTGGGTTAGGGTCAGAGGTCAGGGGTTATGGATAGTGGTTCTCACCCTGAACTGAGAGCTGACTGACGGTGGGTTAGGGTCAGAGGTCAGGGGTTATGGATAGTGGTTCTCACTCTGAACTGAGAGCTGACGGTGGGTTAGGGTCAGAGGTCAGGGGTTATGGATAGTGGTTCTCACCCTGAACTGAGAGCTGACGGTGGGTTAGGGGTTATGGATAGTGGTTCTCACCCTGAACTGAGAGCTGACGGTGGGTTAGGGGTTATGGATAGTGGTTCTCACCCTGAACTGAGAGCTGACGGTGGGTTAGGGGTTATGGATAGTGGTTCTCACCCTGAACTGAGAGCTGACGGTGGGTCAGAGGTTATGGATAGTGGTTCTCACCCTGAACTGAGAGCTGACGGTGGGTCAGGGGTTATGGATAGTGGTTCTCACTCTGAACTGAGAGCTGACGGTGGGTTTGGGTCAGAGGTCAGGGGTTATGGATAGTGGTTCTCACCCTGAACTGAGAGCTGACGGTGGGTTAGGGGTTATGGATAGTGGTTCTCACCCTGAACTGAGAGCTGACGGTGGGTCAGAGGTCAGGGGTTATGGATAGTGGTCCTCACCCTGAACTGAGAGCTGACGGTGGGTTTGCGTCTGGCCGTCCCCATCTTCAGGGTCTCCTCTCCGTTCCTGCTCCCGACCCGCTCAAACAGGTCATAGATGAAGTCAAGTCTGCAACACACATGTTACATATTATTCATATACTTAAACCATAGTTATATAGAATAAAAATACAACCTCGACAAAGGAGGGACTATATGCACAATGTCAACTGCACAGAGATCATTCAACTGTTGCAAGCATTTTATGACCCAGGGAAAGGGGATTCCTAGTCAGTTGTACATCTGAATGCATTCAACTGAAATGTGTCTTCCACATTTAACCCGACCCCTCTGAATAATAGATGTGCGTCATCAGTGCCCGGGAGCAGTTGTTCTTGGGGACTGCTTTGCTCAAGGGCAGATTTTACCCCCTGGTCGTCTCAGGGATTAGAACCAGAGACCTTTCGGTTACTGGCCCAAAGCTCTTAACCGCAGGGTTTCCCAAACTAGGTCCTGGGCCCCCCCCCCCCTAGCACTACACAGCTGATTAAAATACTCAAAGCTTGATGATGAGTTGGTTATTTG
>CM062495.1:53345229-53347729 GCA_031479575.1 Coregonus ussuriensis | reverse complement strand
TCAGCCCAGCAGCACTAGAACCAGCCCAGCTCAGCCCAGCGGTGCCAGAACCAACCCAGATCAGCCCAGCAGCATTAGAACAAGCCCAGCTCAGCCCAGCAGTGCCAGAACCAACCCAGATCAGCCCAGCAGCACTAGAACCAGCCCAGCTCAGCCCAGCGGTGCCAGGACAAACCCAGCTCAGACAAGCGGTGCCAGGACCAACCCAGCTCAGCCCATTAGTGCCAGAACCAGCCCAGCTCAACCCAGCAGTGCCGGACACAGCTCAGCTCAACACAACCATTCATAGCACTGGACTGTACTCTATGGGTAGGACAAATAGTGGCCAACAGGAGGGTACCCCAGCCCAGACCAGACCTCAGCCTTACTGCCAGCCCACATATGTAGAGGCAGCCTCTGGTAAGAGACATATAGACCAGAGATCAGAGAGACAACCAGACCTGGCCCGCCTCAGCACAGCTCAACCAGATTATATAGACCCTTGGGCCATCAGAGAGACAACCAGACCTGGCCCGCCTCAGCACAGCTCAACCAGACTATATAGACCCTTGGGCCATCGGAGAGACAACCAGACCTGGCCCGCCTCAGCACAGCTCAACCAGACTATATAGACCCTTGGGCCATCGGAGAGACAACCAGACCTGGCCCGGCCCGCCTCAGCACAGCTCAACCAGATTATATAGACCCTTCGGCCATCGGAGAGACAACCAGACCTGGCCCGCCTCAGCACAGCTCTACAGAGGGTAGTGCGTACGGCCCAGTACATCACTGGGGCCAAGCTTCCTGACATCCAGGACCTCTATACCAGGCAGTGTCAGAGGAAGGCCCAAAAAATTGTCAAAGACTCCAGTCACCCTAGTCATAGACTGTTCTCTCTGCTACCGCACGGCAAGCGGTACCGGAGTGCCAAGTCTAGGTCCAAAAGGCTCCTTAACAGCTTCTACCCCCAAGCCATAAGACTGCTGAACAATTAATAAAATGGACACCCGGACTATTTACATTGACCCCCCTCCCTTTGTTTTTACACTGCTGCTACTCGCTGTCTATTATCTATGCATAGTCACTTTACCCCTATCTACATGTACACATTACCTCAACTAACCTGTACCCCCGCACATTGACTCTGTACCGGTACCCCCCTGTATATAGCCTCCCTACTGTTATTTCCCATTGACTCTGTACCGGTACCCCCTGTATATAGCCTCCCTACTGTTATTTCCCATTGACTCTGTACCGGTACCCCCTGTATATAGCCTCCCTACTGTTATTTCCCATTGACTCTGTACCGGTACCCCCTGTATATAGCCTCCCTACTGTTATTTCCCATTGACTCTGTACCGGTACCCCCCTGTATATAGCCTCCCTACTGTTATTTCACATTGACTCTGGACCGGTACCCCCTGTATATAGCCTCCCTACTGTTATTTCCCATTGACTCTGTACCGGTACCCCCCTGTATATAGCCTCCCTACTGTTATTTCACATTGACTCTGTACCGGTACCCCCTGTATATAGCCTCTCTACTGTTATTTCCCATTGACTCTGTACCGGTACCCCCCTGTATAGTATATAGCCTCCCTACTGTTATTTCACATTGACTCTGGACCGGTACCCCCTGTATATAGCCTCCCTACTGTTATTTCCCATTGACTCTGTACCGGTACCCACTGTATATAGCCTCCCTACTGTACCGGTACCCCTGTATTTAGCCTCCCAACTGTTATTTCACATTGACTCTGTACCGGTACCCCCTGTATATAGCCTCCCTACTGTTATTTCACATTGACTCTGTACCGGTACCCCCTGTATATAGCCTCTCTACTGACTCGGTACCGGTACCCCCTTCTACTGTTATTTCACATTGACTCGGTACCGGTACCCCCTGTATATAGCCTCCCTACTGTTATTTCACATTGGCTCTGTACCGGTACCCCCTGTATATAGCCTCTCTACTGACTCGGTACCGGTACCCCCTTCTACTGTTATTTCACATTGACTCGGTACCGGTACCCCCTGTATATAGCCTCTACCGGTACCCCCTGTATATAGCCTCTCTAGGAGACTAACCCGTACCCCCTCACATTGACTCGGTACCGGTACCCCCTGTATATAGCCTCGGTACCGGTACCCTCTGTATACAGCCTAGGCACCGGTACCCCCTGTATATAGCCTCTACCGGTACCCCCCTGTATATAGCCTCGGTACCGGTACCCCCTGTATATAGCCTCTACCGGTACCCCCTGTATATAGCCTCGGTACCGGTACCCCCTGTATATAGCCTCTACCTGTACCCCCTGTATATAGCCTCTACCGGTACCCCCTGTATATAGCCTCGGTACCGGTACCCCCTGTATATAGCCTCGGTACCTGTACCCCCTGTATATAGCCTCATTATTGGTATTTTATTGTGTTATTTTATTTATTTAGTAAATCTTTTCTTAACTATATTTTCTTAAAACTGCTTTGTTGGCACATGTGACAAATACAATTTGATTTGATA
>CM062495.1:53317729-53340229 GCA_031479575.1 Coregonus ussuriensis | reverse complement strand
TGTTATACAGTCTGATAACCAACATGTTATACAGTCTGATAACCAACCTGTTATACAGTCTGATAACCAACCTGTTATACAGTCTGATAATCAACCTGTTATACAGTCTGATAACCAACCTGTTATACAGTCTGATAACCAACCTGTTATACAGTCTGATAACCAACCTGTTATACAGTCTGATAACCAACCTGTTATACAGTCTGATAACCAACCTGTTATACAGTCTGATAACCAACCTGTTATACAGTCTGATAACCAACCTGTTAAACAGTCTGATAACCAACCTGTTATACAGTCTGATAACCAAAAGTCTGATAATGTCACGGTTTCGGCCGAGGCAGCTCCTCCTCCTTGTTCGGGCAGGTTTCGCCGGTCGTCGTCTCCGGAGTACTAGCTGCCACCGCTCTATGTTTTCTGTTTGATTAGTTTTGTCTGTCAGCCACACCTGTCTTGTGTTATGTCTAATTAAGCACCCTATTTAGTTTCCGTGTTGTGAGTGTAGTGTTGTGTGTAATTGTTTCGTGTCAGGTGTCGTTTCGTACCTGTGTTTGGTACGCCACTACTATTTTGTTTACTTCTCGGTAGAGAAGAGTTTCGCGCGCCTGTTTATGCGCGCTTGTGTTTTGCGCTTGTGTGCATTTTGCCTCTGGCTTGTTTTGGGATTATTGCCTTGCATTTTCCAAGTAAAGATTATTGGACTATCTATCTGCTTCTGCACTTGATTCCACACCACACCATTTCTACAAGGCCCTGACAGATAACCAACCTGTTAAACAGTCTGATAACCAACCTGCTATACAGTCTGATAACCAACAGTCTGATAACCAACCTGTTATACAGTCTGATAACCAACCTGTTATACAGTCTGATAACCAACCTGTTATACAGTCTGATAACCAACAGTCTGATAACCAACCTGCTATACCGTCTGATAACCAACCTGTTATACAGTCTGATAACCAACCTGTTATATAGTCTGATAACTAACCTGTTATACAGTCTGATAACCAACCTGTTATATGGTCTGATAACCAACATGTTATACAGTCTGATAACCAACCTGCTATACAGTCTGATAACCAACCTGCTATACAGTCTGATAACCAACCTGTTATACAGTCTGATAACCAACCTGTTATATAGTCTGATAACCAACCTGTTATACAGTCTGATAACCAACCTGCTATACAGTCTGATAACCAACCTGCTATACAGTCTGATAACCAACCTGTTATACAGTCCGATAACCAACCTGTTATACAGTCTGATAACCAACCTGTTATACAGTCTGATAACCAACCTGCTATACAGTCTGATAACCAACCTGTTATACAGTCTGATAACCAACAGTCTGATAACCAACCTGTTATACCGTCTGATAACCAACCTGTTATACAGTCTGATAACCAACCTGTTATACAGTCTGATAACCAACCTGTTATACAGTCTGATAACCAACAGTCTGATAACCAGTCCTGATAACAACAGTCTGATAACCAACCTGTTATACAGTCTGATAACCAACCTGTTATACAGTCTGATAACTAACCTGTTATATAGTCTGATAACCAACCTGTTAAACAGTCTGATAACCAACAGTCTGATAACCAACCTGTTATACAGTCTGATAACCAACAGTCTGATAACCAACCTGTTAAACAGTCTGATAACCAACCTGTTATAAAGTCTGATAACCAACAGTCTGATAACCAACCTGCTATACAGTCTGATAACCAACCTGTTATACAGTCTGATAACCAACCTGTTATATAGTCTGATAACTAACCTGTTATACAGTCTGATAACCAACCTGTTATATAGTCTGATAACCAACCTGTTATACAGTCTGATAACCAACCTGCTATACAGTCTGATAACCAACCTGTTATACAGTCTGATAACCAACAGTCTGATAACCAACCTGTTATACAGTCTGATAACCAACCTGTTATACAGTCTGATAACCAACCTGTTATACAGTCTGATAACTAACCTGTTATATAGTCTGATAACCAACCTGTTAAACAGTCTGATAACCAACAGTCTGATAACCAACCTGTTATACAGTCTGATAACCAACAGTCTGATAACCAACCTGTTAAACAGTCTGATAACCAACCTGTTATAAAGTCTGATAACCAACAGTCTGATAACCAACCTGCTATACAGTCTGATAACCAACCTGTTATACAGTCTGATAACCAACCTGTTATATAGTCTGATAACTAACCTGTTATACAGTCTGATAACCAACCTGTTATATAGTCTGATAACCAACCTGTTATACAGTCTGATAACCAACCTGCTATACAGTCTGATAACCAACCTGTTATACAGTCTGATAACCAACAGTCTGATAACCAACCTGTTATACCGTCTGATAACCAACCTGTTATACAGTCTGATAACCAACCTGTTATACAGTCTGATAACCAACCTGTTATACAGTCTGATAACCAACCTGTTATACAGTCTGATAACCAACCTGTTATACAGTCTGATAACCAACAGTCTGATAACCAACCTGTTATACAGTCTGATAACCAACCTGTTATACAGTCTGATAACCAACCTGTTATACAGTCTGATAACCAACCTGTTATACAGTCTGATAACCAACCTGTTATACAGTCTGATAACCAACCTGTTATACAGTCTGATCTCCGACCACTACTTTGTTTCCTTTTCTCTCTCGCTCTCCTCCCACACTACTCACTCTGCCCCTACACAGATGGTAATGCGCCGCCGCAACCTTCGCTCTCTCTCTCCCACTACTCTCTCCTCTTCCATCCTATCATCTCTTCCCTCTGCTCAATCCTTCTCCCTCCAATCTCCTGATTCTGCCTCCTCAACCCTCCTCTCCTCCCTTTCTGCATCCTTTGACTCTCTGTGTCCCCTATCCTCCCGGCCGGCTCGGTCCTCCCCTCCAGCTCCGTGGCTTGATGACTCATTGCGAGCTCACAGAACAGAGCTCCGGGCAGCGGAGCGGAAATGGAAGAAAACTAAACTCCCTGCCGACCTGGCATCTTTTCACTCCCTCCTCTCTACATTTTCTTCATCTGTTTCTGCTGCTAAGGCCACCTTCTACCACTCTAAATTCCAAGCATCTGCCTCTAACCCTAGGAAGCTCTTTGCCACATTTTCCTCCCTCCTGAATCCTCCCCCCCCCCCCCCCCCTCCTCTCTCTCTGTGGATGACTTCGTCAACCACTTTGAAAAGAAGGTTGACGACATCCGATCCTCGTTTGTTAAGTCTAATGACACTGCTGGTCCTGCTCACACTGCCCTACCCTATGCTTTGACTTCTTTCTCCCCTCTCTCTCCAGATAAAATCCTGCGACTTGTGACTGCAGGCCGCCCAACAACCTGCCCGCTTGACCCCATCCCCTCCTCCCTTCTCCAGACCATCTCCGGTGACCTTCTCCCCTACCTCACCTCGCTGATCAACTCATCCTTGACCGCTGGCCATGTCCCTTCCGTCTTCAAGAGAGCGAGAGTTGCTCCCCTTCTCAAAAAACCAACACTCGACCCCACTGATGTCAACAACTACAGACCAGTATCCCTTCTTTCTTTTCTTTCCAAAACTATTGAGCGTGCCGTCTTTAGCCAACTCTCTTGCTATCTCTCTCAGAATGACCTTCTTGATCCAAACCAATCAGGTTTCAGGACTGGTCATTCAACTGAGACTGCTCTTCTCTGTGTCACGGAGACTCTCCGCACTGCTAAAGCTAACTCTCTCTCCTCTGCTCTTGTCCTTCTAGACCTGTCTGCTGCCTTTGATACTGTGAACCATCAGATCCTCCTCTCCACCCTCTCCGAGCTGGGCATCTCCGGCGCGGCTCACTCCTGGATTGCGTCCTACCTGACCGGTCGCTCCTACCAAGTGGCGTGGCGAGAAGCTGTCTCCGCACCACGTGCTCTCACCACTGGTGTCCCCCAGGGCTCAGTTCTAGGCCCTCTCCTTTTCTCCCTATACACCAAGTCACTTGGCTCTGTCATATCCTCACATGGCCTTTCCTATCATTGCTACGCTGACGATACACAACTAATCTTCTCCTTTCCCCCTTCTGATAACCAGGTGGCGAATCGCATCTCTGCATGTCTGGCAGACATATCAGTATGGATGACGGATCACCACCTCAAGCTGAACCCTGGCAAGACGGAGCTGCTCTTCCTCCCGGGGAAGGACTGCCCGTTCCATGATCTCGCCATCACGGTTGACAACTCCGCTGTGTCCTCCTCCCAGAGTGCGAAGAGCCTAGGCGTGACCCTGGACAACACCCTGTCGTTCTCCGCCAACATCAAGGCGGTGACCCGCTCCTGCAGGTTCATGCTCTACAACATTCGGAGAGTACGACCCTGCCTTACACAGGAAGCGGCACAGGTCCTAATCCAGGCACTTGTCATCTCCCGTCTGGACTACTGCAACTCGCTGTTGGCTGGCCTCCTTGCCTGTGCCATTAAACCCCTACAACTCATCCAGAATGCCGCAGCCCGTCTGGTGTTCAACCTTCCCAAGTTCTCTCACGTCACCCCCCCTCCTCCGCACACTCCACTGGCTTCCAGTTGAAGCTCGCATCCGCTACAAGACCATGGTGCTTGCCTATGGAGCAGTGAGGGGAACGGCACCTCTGTACCTTCAGGCTCTGATCAGTCCCTACACCCAAACGAGGGCATTGCGTTCATCCACCTCTGGCCTGCTGGCTCCCCTTCCTCTGCGGAAGCATAGCTCCCGCTCAGCCCAGTCAAAACTGTTCGCTGCTCTGGCACCCCAATGGTGGAACAAGCTCCCTCACGACGCCAGGACAGCGGAGTCACTCACCACCTTCCGGAGACATTTGAAACCCCACCTCTTTAAGGAATACCTGGGATAGGATAAAGTAATCCTTCTAACCCCCCCCCCCCCCCTGTCCTGTTATCCTGCCTCTCTCTCCCCCTCTCCTTATTGTCCTGTTATCCTGCCTCTCTCTCCCCTCTCCTTTGTGTCCTGTTAACCTGCGTCTCTCTCCCCTCTCATTAGTGTCCTGTTAACCTGCCTCTCTCTCCCCTCTCCTTAGTGTCCTGTTAACCGGCCTCTCTCTCCCCTCTCAGTGTCCTGTTAACCTGCCTCTCTCTCCCCTCTCCTTAGTGTCCTGTTAACCTACCTCTCTCTCCCCTCTCCTTAGTGTCCTGTTAACCTGCCTCTCTCTCCCCTCTCAGTGTCCTGTTAACCTGCCTCTCTCTCCCCTCTCAGTGTCCTGTTAACCTGCCTCTCTCTCCCCTCTCCGTAGTGTCCTGTTAACCGGCCTCTCTCTCCCCTCTCCTTAGTGTCCTGTTAACCTGCCTCTCTCTCCCCTCTCCTTTGTGTCCTGTTAACCTGGGTCTCTCTCTCCTCACCTTAGTGTCCTGTTAACCTGCCTCTCTCTCCCCTCTCTTTAGTGTCCTGTTAAACGGCCTCTCTCTCCCCTCTCCGTAGTGTCCTGTTAACCGGCCTCTCTCTCCCCTCTCAGTGTCCTGTTAACCTGCCTCTCTCTCCCCTCTCAGTGTCCTGTTAACCGGCGTCTCTCTCCCCTCTCCTTAGTGTCCTGTTAACCGGCCTCTCTCTCCCCTCTCCTTAGTGTCCTGTTAACCTGCCTCTCCCTCCCCTCTCCTTACTGTACTGTTAACTGGCCTCTCCCCCCCCCCCCCCAAATTGTAAAGTGGTTATCCCACTGGCTATAGGGTGAACGCACCAATTTGTAAGTCGCTCTGGCTAAGAGCGTCTGCTAAATGACGTTAATGTGCCCTTGAGCAAGGCACTTAACCCTAATTGCTCCTGTAAGTCGCTCTGGATAAGAGCGTCTGCTAAATGACTAAAATGTAAAATGTAAATGTAAAGTCTGATAACCAACCTGTTAAACAGTCTGATAACCAACCTGTTTGTCACGCCCTGGCCTATAGAACTCTAGCTAGTTTGGTCAGGGTGTGAATATTCTAGGTTTGTATTTCTATGTTTGGCCGGGTGTGGTTCCCAATCAGAGGCAGCTGTCGCTCGTTGTCTCTAACTGGGTTTCATACTTAGGCAGCCAGTTTTCCTGCCAGTGTTGTGGGATCTTGTTGTGTTCCTGTTTAGGCTTGTGTGTTAGCCCTTTGGACCGTCACGGTTAAGGTTGTTATTTTGGTTACTGTGTCGTGTGTTTAGTTAATAAACATGTACGCCTTTCACGCTGCACCTTGGTCTGACCCGTCTCTTAATGTACGTGACACTGTTATACAGTCTAATAACCAACCTGTTATACAGTCTGATAACCAACCTGTTATACAGTCTAATAACCAACAGTCTGATAACCAACCTGTTATACAGTCTGATAACCAACCTGTTATACAGTCTGATAACCAACCTGTTATACAGTCTGATAACCAACCTGTTATACAGTCTGATAACCACCTTTATACAGTCTGATAACCAACAGTCTGATAACCAACCTGTTATACAGTCTGATAACCAACCTGTTATACAGTCTGATAACCAACCTGTTATACAGTCTGATAACCAACAGTCTGATAACCAACCTGTTATATAGTCTGATAATCAACCTGTTATACAGTCTGATAACCAACCTGTTATACAGTCTGATAACCAACCTGTTATACAGTCTGATAACCAACCTGTTATACAGTCTGATAACCAACCTGTTATACAGTCTGATAACCAACCTGTTAAACAGTCTGATAACCAACCTGTTATACAGTCTGATAACCAACAGTCTGATAACCAACCTGTTATACAGTCTGATAACCAACAGTCTGATAACCAACCTGTTAAAAAGTCTGATAACCAACATGTTATACAGTCTGATAACCAACAGTCTGATAACCAACCTGTTATACAGTCTGATAACCAACAGTCTGATAACCAACCTGTTATACAGTCTGATAACCAACCTGTTATACAGTCTGATAACCAACCTGTTATACAGTTTGATAACCAACCTGTTATACAGTCTGATAACCAACAGTCTGATAACCAACCTGTTATACAGTCTGATAACCAACCTGTTATACAGTCTGATAACCAACAGTCTGATAACCAACCTGCTATACAGTCTGATAACCAACCTGTTATACAGTCTGATAACCAACCTGTTATACAGTCTGATAACCAACCGGTTATATAGTCTGATAACCAACCTGTTATACAGTCTGATAACCAACCTGTTATACAATCTGATAACCAACCTGTTATACAGTCTGATAACCAACCTGTTATACAGTCTGATAACCAACCTGTTATACAGTCTAATAACCAACCTGTTATATAGTCTGATAACCAACCTGTTATACAGTCTGATAACCAACCTGTTATACAGTCTGATAACCAACCTGTTATACAGTCTGATAACCAACCTGTTATACAGTCTGACAACCAACCTGTTATACAGTCTGATAACCAACCTGTTATACAGTCTGATAACCAACCTGTTATACAGTCTGATAACCAACCTGTTATACAGTCTGATAACCAACAGTCTGATAACCAACCTGTTATACAGTCTGATAACCAACAGTCTGATAACCAACCTGTTATACAGTCTGATAACCAACCTGTTATACAGTCTGATAACCAACCTGTTATATAGTCTGATAACCAACATGTTATACAGTCTGATAACCAACAGTCTGATAACCAACCTGTTATACAGTCTGATAACCAACCTGTTATACAGTCTGATAACCAACCTGTTATACAGTCTGATAACCAACAGTCTGATAACTAACCTGTTATACAGTCTGATAACCAACCTGTTATACAGTCTGATAACCAACCTGTTATACAGTCTGATAACTAACCTGTTATACAGTCTGATAACCAACATGTTATACAGTCTGATAACCAACCTGTTATACAGTCTGATAACCAACCTGTTATACAGTCTGATAACCAACAGTCTGATAACCAACCTGTTATACAGTCTGATAACCAACCTGCTATACAGTCTGATAACCAACAGTCTGATAACCAACCTGTTATACAGTCTGATAACCAACCTGCTATACAGTCTGATAACCAACAGTCTGATAACCAACCTGTTATACAGTCTGATAACCAACCTGTTATACAGTCTGATAACCAACCTGTTATACAGTCTGATAACCAACAGTCTGATAACTAACCTGTTATACAGTCTGATAACCAACCTGTTATACAGTCTGATAACCAACCTGTTATACAGTCTGATAACTAACCTGTTATACAGTCTGATAACCAACATGTTATACAGTCTGATAACCAACCTGTTATACAATCTGATAACCAACCTGTTATACAGTCTGATAACCAACAGTCTGATAACCAACCTGTTATACAGTCTGATAACCAACCTGCTATACAGTCTGATAACCAACAGTCTGATAACCAACCTGTTATACAGTCTGATAACCAACCTGCTATACAGTCTGATAACCAACAGTCTGATAACCAACCTGTTATACAGTCTGATAACCAACCTGTTATACAGTCTGATAACCAACCTGTTATACAGTCTGATAACCAACCTGTTATACAGTCTGATAACCAACCTGTTATACAGTCTAATAACCAACCTGTTATATAGTCTGATAACCAACCTGTTATACAGTCTGATAACCAACCTGTTATACAGTCTGATAACCAACAGTCTGATAACCAACCTGTTATACAGTCTGATAACCAACCGGTTATATAGTCTGATAACTAACCTGTTATATAGTCTGATAACCAACCTGTTATATAGTCTGATAACCAACCTGTTATACAGTCTGATAACCAACCTGTTATACAGTCTGATAACCAACATGTTATATAGTCTGATAACCAACCTGTTATACAGTCTGATAACCAACAGTCTGATAACCAACCTGTTATACAGTCTGATAACCAACCGGTTATACAGTCAGATAACCAACCTGTTATATAGTCTGATAACCAACCTGTTATACAGTCTGATAACCAACCTGTTATATAGTCTGATAACCAACCTGCTATACAGTCTGATAACCAACCTGTTATACAGTCTGATAACCAACAGTCTGATAACCAACCTGTTATACAGTCTGATAACCAACCGGTTATATAGTCTGATAACCAACCTGTTATACAGTCTGATAACCAACCTGTTATACAGTCTGACAACCAACCTGTTATACAGTCTGATAACCAACAGTCTGATAACCAACCTGTTATACAGTCTGATAACCAACCGGTTATATAGTCTGATAACCAACCTGTTATACTCCAGTTGTTCCAGGGAGAAGATGTGTTTGTTGAAGTATTCCTGGAGCTTCTCGTTGGCGTAGTTGATGTTGAACTGTTCAAATCTGTTCACCTAGAGGATGGAAATATAATCTGTAACATCACTAACAGAACCATACTATCCTAGCCTGGTCCCAGATCTGTAAACATCCTTAACAGAACCATACTATCCTAGCCTGGTCCCAGATCTGTAAACATCCCTATCAGATCCATACTATCCTAGCCTGGTCCCAGATCTGTAATATCCCTAACAGAACCATACTATCCTAGCCTGGTCCCAGATCTGTAACATCCCTAACAGAACCATACTATCCTAGCCTGGTCCCAGATCTGTAACATCACTAACAGAACCATACTATCCTAGCCTGGTCCCAGATCTGTAACATCACTAACAGAACCATACTATCCTAGCCTGGTCCCATATCTGTAACATCACTAACAGAACCATACTATCCTAGCCTGGTCCCAGATCTGTAACATCCCTAACAGAACCATACTATCCTAGCCTGGTCCCAGATCTGTAAACATCCTTATCAGAACCATACTATCCTAGCCTGGTCCCAGATCTGTAACATCACTAACAGAACCATCCTAGCCTGGACCCAGATCTGTAACATCCCTAACAGAACCATACTATCATAGCCTGGTCCCAGATCTGTAACATCCCTAACAGAACCATACTATCCTAGCCTGGTCCCAGATCTGTAAACATCACTAACAGAACCATACTATCCTAGCCTGGTCCCAGATCTGTAAACATCACTAACAGAACCATACTATCCTAGCCTGGTCCCAGATCTGTCCATGCCAACTTCCTTCAAATGCTGCAGGGTCTACTACTTTAAAAACACAAAGCTACCTCAAAGTTCTCGAAGCCGAAGATGTCGAGGATGCCGATGGACTTGAAGTTGTCCTTCCCTCTGAACTTCTGGTTGATCCGTGTGATGATCCAGGAGAAGGACTGGGAGTACAACGCCATGGCAACCGAGTCCCGAGAGTCCACCGCCTGTCAATCAAATGATCAGACAATGAAAGGGTTCATTAATATACAGGCCAAACCAGACAACCAAAAAAGTATGGGTGCGTCCCAAATAGCACCCTGTTCCCCTTTATAGTGCACTACTTTAGACCAGTGCACTGAATAGGAGATAGTGTGCCATTTGGTACGCATGTTGTATCAAGAATAGAGTGAGTTGCTCTGATAAAGTATATGCTGTAGCTAGCTGTTCGCATTGAATCTCTAGGCCCCAGTTAATCTGTCAACAGTGAATCTCTAGGCCCCAGTTAATCTGTCAACAGTGAATCTCTAGGCCCCAGTTAATCTGTCAACAGTGAATCTCTAGGCCCCAGTTAATCTGTCAACAGTGAATCTCTAGGCCCCAGTTAATCTGTCAACAGTGAATCTCTAGGCCCCAGTTAATCTGTCAACAGTGAATCTCTATGCCCCAGTTAATCTGTCAACAGTGAATCTCTAGGCCCCAGTTAATCTGTCAACAGTGAATCTCTATGCCCCAGTTAATCTGTCAACAGTGAATCTCTATGCCCCAGTTAATCTGTCAACAGTGAATCTCTAGGCCCCAGTTAATCTGTCAACAGTGAATCTCTATGCCCCAGTTAATCTGTCAACAGTGAATCTCTAGGCCCCAGTTAATCTGTCAACAGTGAATCTCTATGCCCCAGTTAATCTGTCAACAGTGAATCTCTAGGCCCCAGTTAATCTGTCAACAGTGAATCTCTAGGCCCCAGTTAATCTGTCAACAGTGAATCTCTATGCCCCAGTTAATCTGTCAACAGTGAATCTCTAGGCCCCAGTTAATCTGTCAACAGTGAATCTCTAGGCCCCAGTTAATCTGTCAACAGTGAATCTCTAGGCCCCAGTTAATCTGTCAACAGTGAATCTCTATGCCCCAGTTAATCTGTCAACAGTGAATCTCTAGGCCCCAGTTAATCTGTCAACAGTGAATCTCTATGCCCCAGTTAATCTGTCAACAGTGAATCTCTAGGCCCCAGTTAATCTGTCAACAGTGAATCTCTATGCCCCAGTTAATCTGTCAACAGTGAATCTCTATGCCCCAGTTAATCTGTCAACAGTGAATCTCTAGGCCCCAGTTAATCTGTCAACAGTGAATCTCTATGCCCCAGTTAATCTGTCAACAGTGAATCTCTAGGCCCCAGTTAATCTGTCAACAGTGAATCTCTATGCCCCAGTTAATCTGTCAACAGTGAATCTCTATGCCCCAGTTAATCTGTCAACAGTGAATCTCTAGGCCCCAGTTAATCTGTCAACAGTGAATCTCTATGCCCCAGTTAATCTGTCAACAGTGAATCTCTAGGCCCCAGTTAATCTGTCAACAGTGAATCTCTAGGCCCCAGTTAATCTGTCAACAGTGAATCTCTAGGCCCCAGTTAATCTGTCAACAGTGAATCTCTAGGCCCCAGTTAATCTGTCAACAGTGAATCTCTAGGCCCCAGTTAATCTGTCAACAGTGAATCTCTAGGCCCCAGTTAATCTGTCAACAGTGAATCTCTAGGCCCCAGTTAATCTGTCAACAGTGAATCTCTATGCCCCAGTTAATCTGTCAACAGTGAATCTCTAGGCCCCAGTTAATCTGTCAACAGTGAATCTCTATGCCCCAGTTAATCTGTCAACAGTGAATCTCTAGGCCCCAGTTAATCTGTCAACAGTGAATCTCTATGCCCCAGTTAATCTGTCAACAGTGAATCTCTATGCCCCAGTTAATCTGTCAACAGTGAATCTCTAGGCCCCAGTTAATCTGTCAACAGTGAATCTCTATGCCCCAGTTAATCTGTCAACAGTGAATCTCTAGGCCCCAGTTAATCTGTCAACAGTGAATCTCTAGGCCCCAGTTAATCTGTCAACAGTGAATCTCTATGCCCCAGTTAATCTGTCAACAGTGAATCTCTAGGCCCCAGTTAATCTGTCAACAGTGAATCTCTATGCCCCAGTTAATCTGTCAACAGTGAATCTCTATGCCCCAGTTAATCTGTCAACAGTGAATCTCTAGGCCCCAGTTAATCTGTCAACAGTGAATCTCTATGCCCCAGTTAATCTGTCAACAGTGAATCTCTAGGCCCCAGTTAATCTGTCAACAGTGAATCTCTAGGCCCCAGTTAATCTGTCAACAGTGAATCTCTATGCCCCAGTTAATCTGTCAACAGTGAATCTCTAGGCCCCAGTTAATCTGTCAACAGTGAATCTCTATGCCCCAGTTAATCTGTCAACAGTGAATCTCTATGCCCCAGTTAATCTGTCAACAGTGAATCTCTAGGCCCCAGTTAATCTGTCAACAGTGAATCTCTATGCCCCAGTTAATCTGTCAACAGTGAATCTCTAGGCCCCAGTTAATCTGTCAACAGTGAATCTCTAGGCCCCAGTTAATCTGTCAACAGTGAATCTCTATGCCCCAGTTAATCTGTCAACAGTGAATCTCTAGGCCCCAGTTAATCTGTCAACAGTGAATCTCTATGCCCCAGTTAATCTGTCAACAGTGAATCTCTAGGCCCCAGTTAATCTGTCAACAGTGAATCTCTATGCCCCAGTTAATCTGTCAACAGTGAATCTATAACCGCGATCGATAATAGATATTATTAACGCGATCGATAATAGACAGTACTGTGCAGCCGTCTTCATCGACCTGGCCAAGGCTTTCGACTCTGTCAACCACCGCATTCTTATTGGCAGACTAAATAGCCTTGGTTTCTCAAATGACTGCCTCGCCTGGTTCACCAACTACTTCTCAGATAGAGTTCAATGTGTCAAATCGGAGGGCCTGTTGTCTGGACCTATGGCAGTCTCTATGGGGGTGCCACAGGGTTCAATTCTTGGGCCGACTCTTTTCTCTGTGTATATCAATGATGCCGCTCTTGCTGCTGGTGACTCTCAGATCCACCTCTACGCAGACGACACCATTTTGTATACATCTGGCCCTTCATTGGACACTGTGTTAACAAACCTCCAAACGAGCTTCAATGCCATACAACACTCCTTCAGTAGCCTCCAACTGCTCTTAAACACTAGTAAAACTAAATGCATGCTCTTCAATCGAACACTGCTGGCACCCGCCCACCCGACTAGAATCACCACTCTCGACGGGTCTGACCTAGAGTATGTGGACAACTACAAATACCTAGGTGTCTGGTTAGACTGTAAACTCTCCTTCCAGACTCACATTAAGAATCTCCAATCCAAAGTTAAATCTAGAATCGGCTTCCTATTTTGCAACAAAGCCTCCTTCACTCATGCTACCAAACATGCCCTCGTAAAACTGACTATCCTACCGATCCTTGACTTCGGCGATGTCATTTACAAAATAGCCTCCAACACTCTACTCAGCAAATTGGATGTAGTCTATCACAGTGCCATCCGTTTTGTCTCCAAAGCCCCATACACTACCCACCACTGTGACCTGTACGCTCTTGTTGGCTGGTCCTCACCACATGTTCGTCGTCAAACCCACTGGCTCCAGGCCATCTATAAATCTCTGCTAGGCAAATCCCCGCCTTATCTTAGCTCATTGGTCACCATAGCAGCACCCACCCGTAGTCTGCGCTCCAGCAGGTATATCTCACTGGTCATCCCCAAAGCCAACACCTCCTTTGGCCGCCATTCCTTCCAGTTCTCTGCTGCCAATGACTGGAACGAATTGCAAAAATCTCTGAAGCTGGAGACACTTATCTCCCTCACTAACTTTAAGCATCAGTTGTCAGAGCACCTTACCGATCACTGCACCTGTACGCAGCCCGTCTGGTGTTCAACCTTCCCAAGTTCTCTCACGTCACCCCGCTCCTCCGCACACTACACTGGCTTCCAGTTGAAGCTCGCATCTGCTACAAGACCATGGTGCTTGCCTACGGAGCTGTGAGGGGAACGGCACCTCCGTACCTTCAGGCTCTGATCAGTCCCTACACCCAAACGAGGGCATTGCGTTCATCCACCTCTGGCCTGCTGGCTCCCCTTCCTCTGCGGAAGCATAGTTCCCGCTCAGCCCAGTCAAAACTGTTCGCTGCTCTGGCACCCCAATGGTGGAACAAGCTCCCTCACGACGCCAGGACAGCGGAGTCACTCACCACCTTCCGGAGACATTTGAAACCCCACCTCTTTAAGGAATACCTGGGATAGGATAAAGTAATCCTTCTACCCCCCCCCCTTACCCCACCCCCAAAAATAAAAATAAATAAAAAATAAAATAAAATTACAAATAAAAATCGAATAAAAAATATACAAAAATATTAAAATATTGTAAAGTGGTTATCCCACTGGCTATCAGGCGAATGCACCAATTTGTAAGTCGCCCTGGATAAGAGTGTCTGCTATATGACGTAAATGTAATGTAAATCTGAAATTAGCCCACCCAACTACCTCATCCCTATTTTGTTATTTATTTTGCTCTTTTGCACCCCAGTATGTCTATTTGCACATAATCTCTGCACATCTAGCATTCCAGTGTTAATACTAATTGTAATTATTTTGCACTATAGCCTATTTATTGCCTTACCTCCATAACTTGCTACATTTGCACACACTGTATATAGATTTTCTGTTGTATTTTTTTACTTTATGTTTTTTACCCCATATGTAACTCTGTGTTGTTGTTTTTATCGCACTGCTTTGCTTTATCTTGGCCAGGTCGCAGTTGTAAATGAGAACTTGTTCTCAACTGGCTTACCTGGTTAAATAAAAGGTGAATTTTTTTTAAATCTAGGGTCGAGTTAATCTATGTCAACAGTGATTCTCTAGGCTCCAGTTTATCTATGTCAACAGTGATTCTCTAGGCTCCAGTTAATCTATGTCAACAGTGATTCTCTAGGCTCCAGTTAATCTATGTCAACAGTGATTCTCTAGGCTCCAGTTAATCTATGTCAACAGTGATTCTCTAGGCTCCAGTTAATCTATGTCAACAGTGATTCTCTAGGCTCCAGTTAATCTATGTCAACAGTGATTCTCTAGGCTCCAGTTAACCTCAGTCAACAGTAAATCTCTAGGCCCCAGTTAACCTCAGTCAACAGTAAATCTCTAGGCCCCGGTTAACCTCAGTCAACAGTGATTCTCTAGGCTCCAGTTAATCTATGTCAACAGTGAATCTCTAGGCCCCGGTTAACCTCAGTCAACAGTAAATATCTAGGCCCCAGTTAATCTGTCTATGTCAACAGTGAATCCAGACTGAGCCAAGTCTGATCAAGGACAATTATATTTATTATGGAAACAGAAAGGTGCCGTTATCTCCTGATCTAGAAGGAGTTACATAATAAGTTATACATTGTTTGTTGAGTCCAGAATCCTCTTAATTTGTATTTATTTAACCTTTCTTTAACCTGGAAAAAAAACATTGAGACACAGGGTCTATTTTGCAATGGAGTCCTGGCCAAGGAAACATCAGCAGTCAATACAACATTACAACATTAAACATACAAACAGCCCTACAACACGACATTAAGAGCTGATCCAGCCTGCAGGAAACATTTGAAGAGTTTCATTACAAAACGCGATATATGTAATGGTTGGTGTGAGGTGTGAGTATGAAAATGTATCCATTCACTAACTGTAAATGTAGGTGTGACCCAGGTGCGGTACAGGATAGACAGTAGGCAGTAGGCAAGGATGGTGAAACAAGGATCTTTACTGGTGGTCCAAAAACCAGGATACAAAACAACGGACTTTACACGAAAAAGAAAGGCGGAGCAAATAAGACTCCAAAAAACAGGCTGCCAGCCAAGATACGAAATACTAACTGTGACTGAAATAATAACTAAACAGGGAGAACACTTCTCACGTACCTGTCCATACGTCACGCGATCAGACACTGATTAGTACTGCTTGGCAGAGTGAAACTAGCAGAGAAAACTGAGCAAGGGAACACAGGGAAGTGAGGGCATAAATACACAGGTGAACAGGTAGACACAGGCGAACAGGGAGACACAGGTGAACAGGTAGACACAGGCGAACAGGGAGACACAGGTGAACAGGGAGACACAGGCGAACAGGGAGACATAGGCGAACAGGTAGACACAGGCGAACAGGTAGACACAGGTGAACAGGGAGACACAGGTGAACAGGTAGACACAGGTGAACAGGTAGACAGAGGTGAACAGGTAGACACAGGTGAACAGGTAGACACAGGTGAACAGGGAGACACAGGTGAACAGGTAGACACAGGTGAACAGGGAGACACAGGTGAACAGGTAGACACAGGTGACACCAATAGGATGATGATTAGTCCAGACTGTGAGTGAGGAGGTGCCTAAGGTTGTCGAAGGGTGACACCTAGTGGGTCGCTCCAGAACTGCAACCCCCTCCTGTAACAGTGCCCCCCCCAAGCTGTTCATCTCGGCGCCTCCTAGTGGAGGCGACGGAATGTTGTTATCAGCCCTGGGTCCAGAATGTCCTTCCTGGGCACCCAGGACCGCCCCTCCGGCCCATAACCCTCCCAGTCCACCAGAAATTGGAGACCCCTCCCCACCCGCCGGCAGTCCAGGATCCGGTCCACAGTAAAAGCCAGCTACCCTCTGACGAGGCGCAGCGGGGGAACAGGACGAGGAGGGGGAGCCAGGGGACAGGTGGCGACGGGCTTGAGGAGGGACACATGGAATGTGGGATGCACCCGCATGGTGGGGGGAAGTTGCAGGTGGTAGGCCACTGGGTTGACTCGCGAACCGGGGGGACAGCTTCCTGGACTCCACGCGGAGGGGAGAAAGATGTCCCAGGAGAAAGACCGGGGCCGGGCGATGCCTGCAGTTGGCCTGATGTTGAGACCTGAGCGAGGCCCGCTTAAGCGCCGCCCGTACCTGCCTCCAGGTGCGTCGACAGCGACTAATGTGGGCCTGGACCGACGGGTCCCCCGCCTCCTCCACTTGATCGGGGAATAGGGGGGATTGGTACCCGTATTGGCACTGTAAGGGGGACAGGCCAGTGGACGAGCAGAGAAGGGTGTTGTGGGCGTACTTTGCCCACGCCAGTCGCTGACTCCACGTAGCTGGATTGCTGGAGGCGTAGCACCTCAGCACCTCCTCCAGATCCTGGTTGATGCGCTCCGTCTGCCTGTTCGTCTGGGGATGGAAGCCGAAAGACAAGCTGACGGAGGCACCAAGGCAGGTGGCAAATGCCTTCCAGAACCTGGAGGCAAACTGAGGGCCCCGATCCGACACCACATCTTGGGGAAGGCCATGGACCCGGAAAACATGCTGCACCACCAATTTAGCCGTCACCCGGGCCGACGGAAGTTTGGGAAGGGGAATGAAGTGGGCAGCCTTCGAGAACCGGTCCACAGGATGACTTTGTAACCATCAGAGGGGGGTAGGGCGGAAATGAAATCCAGTGAGATGTGGGACCACGGACGCTTGGGGATAGGCAGGGGTCAGAGCAGCCCTGCCGCGGGCTGACGTGAGCTCTTCATGCACGCGCACACCGGGCAAGCAGCCACGAAGGCGCGCGTATCCCCCTCAGCAGATGGCCACCTTAACCTCCTACGCAGGAATGTCCTGGCACCTCATTCGGATGGCTGGTGAGGTTGGACGCATGCGACCACTGAAGCAGTCGCGAGCATGCCGCCTTGGGTACGTACATCCTCCCCGATGGAACTCCGCCCGGATCGGGCTCCTGCCGTAGCGCTGCTCTGACCAGCCTATCAATTCCCCACGAAACTGGGGCAGCCATCAGGGCGATGGGGACAATGGGGGCATCCCTCTCCCCCAGGTCCATGGAGTCGAACTGCCAGGAGAGCGCGTCAGGCTTGGTGTTCTTCGACCCCGGACGGTATGAGATGGTGAACCGGAACCTGGTGAAGAACAACGCCCACCTGGCCTGGCGCGAGTTGAGCCTCTTGGCCCCCTGAATGTAGGATAAGTTATTATGGTCCGTTCATACGCCGAATGGATGGGTGGCCCCCTCTAGCCAATGCCTCCACTCCCCCAGCTCACGGTTCCCCACGTCGTAATTCCACTCCACCGGGGATAGCCGACGGGAGAAAAACGCGCAGGGGTGAGTCTTCCCGTCCGTGAGGAACCGCTGGGACAGGATTGCTCCCACTGCAACGTCTGAAGTATCCACATCCACAATGAACATCAGGGACGGATCAGGATCCCGAGGACCGGGGGCGATGTAAAGCGGCGCTTCAGTGCATCAAATGCGTTCCCCGCTTCCGGGGGTCCAGGCGAAGGAGCGTACGCTTGTCTGGGTGAGGGACCCGGCTGTCAGGGGAGCGGCTAGGGAGCTAAATTTGCGAGCCGCCCCGTGGACCAGTCTATCATGGGTTTGTGGGCGACCAGCCAAGGGTGCCCGAAGATGAGGGGATATCCTCCCATTGCCCCCCTGCCACCCGGACACGCACAGGGTCAGTGCGCCGGGTGATGAAGCCTGACCCCAATGGCCTGCCGTCCAGGCCCATGACCGGAAACCAGCTCGGAGAGGGTAACGGAACACTCCACTCTTGGACCAGCCCCGTGTCCATCAGGTTTCCCGCGGCCCCAGAATCCACCAGTGCATGCGCCCGATGCGCAGCGCGGGCCCACTGAACCCTGACGGGGAGAAAAGCCTGGGTGTCTCTAGAGTTGGAGTTTAGGTTCCGGCTCGCTAGCACCCCTCCCGATACTAGCGATGTATTGTATCCAAAGGGTGAACAGTGTATACAATGTGTGTTTTCATTTTGGGCATTTAAGCAACTTTTGGAACAATTGTATGTGGGTTTTACAGGTGTTTCCCAGGTGTTTTCATTAGGATAAATCAAGGGCAGCTTTGAGTTTGATTATATAGACTTTAGGGGAGGAGTTAAGGAATAATCAGCCCGCTGTTTCCAGACAGTAGCCTTTTATTGTTTTCCATCGCTGGATCTTGGCTCTCTCCTTTTCACTAGCTTGTTTAGAAAGTTTCCTCTTTCAGCCAACAGGAACAGATATCACAGGCTCCAACAGGAACAGATATCACAGGCTCCAACAGGAACAGATATCACAGGCTCCAACAGGAACAGATATCACAGGCTCCAATAGGAACAGATAGCACAGGTTCCAATAGGAACAGATATCACAGGCTCCAACAGGAACAGATATCACAGGCTCCAATAGGAACAGATATCACCGGCTCCAATAGGAACAGATATCACCGGCTCCAATAGGAACAGATATCACCGGCTCCAATAGGAACAGATATCACAGGCTCCAACAGGAACAGATATCACAGGCTCCAATAGGAACAGATACCACAGGCTTCAACAGTAACAGATATCACTGGCTCCAACAGGAACAGATATCACAGGCTCCAACAGGAACAGATATCACCGGCTTCAAAAGTAACAGATATCACCGGCTCCAACAGGAACAGATATCACCGGCTTCAACAGTAACAGATATCACCGGCTCCAATAGGAACAGATATCACCGGCTCCAACAGGAACAGATATCACAGGCTCCAACAGGAACAGATATCACCGGCTCCAATAGGAACAGATATCACCGGCTCCAACAGGAACAGATATCACAGGCTCCAACAGGAACAGATATCACAGGCTCCAACAGGAACAGATATCACCGGCTCCAACAGGAACAGATATCACCGGCTCCAACAGGAACAGATATCACCGGCTCCAACAGGAACAGATATCACCGGCTCCAATAGGAACAGATATCACAGGCTCCAATAGGAACAGATATCACAGGCTCCAATAGGAACAGATATCACCGGCTCCAACAGGAACAGATATCACCGGCTCCAACAGGAACAGATATCACAGGCTCCAATAGGAACAGATATCACCGGCTCCAACAGGAACAGATATCACCGGCTCCAATAGGAACAGATATCACATGCTCCAACAGGAACAGATATCACAGGCTCCAATTGGAACAGATATCACCGGCTCCAACAGGAACAGATATCACCGGCTCCAACAGGAACAGATATCACCGGCTCCAACAGGAATAGATATCACCGGCTCCAATAGGAACAGATATCACCGGCTCCAACAGGAACAGATATCACAGGCTCCAACAGGAACAGATATCACCGGCTCCAACAGGAACAGATATCACAGGCTCCAATAGGAACAGATATCACAGGCTCCAACAGGAACAGATACCACAGGCTCCAACTGTCTGGTAACTGCTAGTAGTAGAGCTGAGCAGGCTACAGAGGGAGTTTACCCAGAAGGGCTTTGTAGAGAGAGAGAGAGAGACAGGCATGGGGGATAGAGAGAGAGACAGGCATGGGGGAGAGAGAGAGAGAGAGACAGGCATAGGGGATAGAGAGAGACAGGCATGGGGGATAGAGAGAGAGAGAGAGCGAGAGAGAGAGGCATGGGGATAGAGAGAGAGACAGGCATGGGGGATAGAGAGAGAGAGACAGGCATGGGGGAGAGAGAGAGACAGGCATGGGGGATAGAGAGAGAGAGAGAGAGAGAGACAGGCATGGGGGATAGAGAGAGAGAGAGAGAGAGACAGGCATAGGGGATAGAGAGAGACAGGCATGGGGGATAGAGAGAGAGAGAGGCAGGCATGGGGGATAGAGAGAGAGACAGGCATAGGGGAGAGAGAGAGAAAGAGACAGGCATAGGGGAGAGAGAGAGAGAGAGACAGGCATAGGGGATAGAGAGAGAGAGAGACAGGCATGGGGGATAGAGAGAGAGACAGGCATGGGGGAGAGAGAGAGAGACAGGCATGGGGGAGAGAGAGAGACAGGCATGGGAGAGAGAGAGAGAGAGACAGGCATGGGGGAGAGAGAGAGAGAGAGAGACAGGCATAGGGGATAGAGAGAGAGACAGGCATGGGGGAGAGAGAGAGAGAGACAGGCATAGGGGATAGAGAGAGAGACAGGAATGGGGGAGAGAGAGAGAGAGAGAGAGAGACAGGCATAGGGGATAGAGAGAGAGACAGGCATGGGGGAGAGAGAGAGAGAGAGAGACAGGCATAGGGGATAGAGAGAGAGACAGGCATGGGGGAGAGAGAGAGAGACAGGCATAGGGGATAGAGAGAGGGCTTTGTAGATGAACAGATACCAATGTAGCTGTCATATAAAGTGAGGTCCAGACCACAATTTGATACAAGGTGCATTGGTGGGTGAGTGACTTGGCATTTGAAATAAAGCACAAGGCTGCATGATGAACAGAGTCCAGTCTGGGTAAGACAGAGGAGGCTGCAGGCATATACAACAAGTCACAATAATCGATTACAGAGAGAAAAGTGGCTTGAAAAAGCTTATTTCTAGCCTCAAATGGGAAGCAAGCCTTGTTACGAAAAGAAAAACCAAATTGCTGTTTAAGCTTCCTCACAATATTATCTACATGAACTTTGTAGGACAGCTTTATCGTCCAACCACATACCAAGGTACTGGTAGAAGACACCTTTTCAATGGGTGATGTAAAAATGCTAAAGGCAGGCATGGGGGATAGAGAGAGAGAGACAGGCATGGGGAGAGAGAGAGAGACAGGCATGGGGGACATAGAGAGAGACAGGCATGAGGGATAGAGAGAGAGAGAGACAGGCATGGGGGATAGAGAGAGAGAGACAGGCATGGGGGATAGAGAGAGAGAGACAGGCATGGGGGATAGAGAGAGAGAGAGACAGGCATGGGGGATATAGAGAGAGAGAGAGACAGGCATGAGGGATAGAGAGAGAGAGAGAGAGACAGGCATGGGGGATAGAGAGAGAGAGAGACAGGCATGGGGGATAGAGAGAGAGAGAGACAGGCATGGGGGATAGAGAGAGAGAGAGACAGGCATGGGGTATAGAGAGAGAGAGAGAGACAGGCATGGGGGATAGAGAGAGAGAGACAGGCATGGGGGATAGAGAGAGAGAGACAGGCATGGGGGATAGAGAGAGAGAGAGAGAGAGACAGAGAGAGAGAGAGAGAGAGAGAGAGAGAGAGAGAGAGGGGCATGGGGATAGAGAGAGAGAGAGAGGCATGGGGATAGAGAGAGAGAGACAGGCATATGGGATAGAGAGAGAGAGACAGGCATGGGGGATAGAGAGAGAGAGAGAGACAGGCATGGGGGATAGAGAGAGAGACAGGCATGGGGGATAGAGAGAGAGAGAGAGAGACAGGCATGGGGGATAGAGAGAGAGAGAGAGAGAGACAGGCATGGGGGATAGAGAGAGAGAGAGAGACAGGCATGGGGATAGAGAGAGAGACAGGCATGGGATAGAGAGAGAGAGAGACAGGCATGGGATAGAGAGAGAGAGAGACAGGCATGGGGGATAGAGAGAGAGAGACAGGCATGGGGGATAGAGAGAGGGAGACAGGCATGG
>CM062495.1:53302729-53315229 GCA_031479575.1 Coregonus ussuriensis | reverse complement strand
TTCTATTGGCCTATAGATGGTGATTTCTATTGGCCTAAAGATGGTGAAAAAGACTGCAAATGCAGCAATATATTTCAAATCTAATCGCTGAACACATCACATTTCTCACATATTCATTCAAATTAGATAGTAGTCTGGACAGTTGAAGCCAAAGATGAGACTAATTCTGCTTCTGTCCCATGTAGTTTCCAGTTGTGTGTTACACTGTCCCTAGTGGAGAAGATGTGTTACTGTAGGTCAGAGGAATCTGGCACACTAAGAACAGGTAATGATCATTATCACTGGGCTTTATTGTATAAGGAATTGGGCACACTAAGAACAGCTAATGGTACAAAGTCACACAAGGGATTTAGAGAGAGAGAGACAGGCATGGGGGATAGAGAGAGAGAGAGACAGGCATGGGGAGAGAGAGAGAGAGAGAGAGACAGGCATGGGGGATAGAGAGAGAGAGAGACAGGCATGGGGGATAGAGAGAGAGAGAGACAGGCATGGGGGATAGAGAGAGAGAGGGGCATGGGGGATAGAGAGAGAGAGAGACAGGCATGGGGTATATAGAGAGAGAGAGAGACAGGCATGAGGGATAGAGAGAGAGAGAGAGACAGGCATGGGGGATAGAGAGAGAGAGACAGGCATGGGGGATAGAGAGAGAGAGACAGGCATGGGGGATAGAGAGAGAGAGACAGGCATGGGGGATAGAGAGAGAGGCATGGGGGATATCTAGAGAGAGAGAGACAGGCATGAGGGATAGAGAGAGAGAGAGAGAGAGACAGGCATGGGGGATAGAGAGAGAGAGACAGGCATGGGGGATAGAGAGAGAGAGAGACAGGCATGGGGGATAGAGAGAGAGAGACAGGCATGGGGGATAGAGAGAGAGAGACAGGCATGGGGGATAGAGAGAAAGAGAGACAGGCATGGGGGATAGAGAGAGAGAGAGACAGGCATGGGGGATAGAGAGAGAGAGAGACAGGCATGGGGGATTGAGAGAGAGAGAGACAGGCATGGGGGATAGAGAGAGAGAGGGGCATGGGGGATAGAGAGAGAGAGAGACAGGCATGGGGTATATAGAGAGAGAGAGAGACAGGCATGAGGGATAGAGAGAGAGAGAGAGACAGGCATGGGGATAGAGAGAGAGAGACAGGCATGGGGGATAGAGAGAGAGAGACAGGCATGGGGGATAGAGAGAGAGGCATGGGGGATATATAGAGAGAGAGAGACAGGCATGAGGGATAGAGAGAGAGAGAGAAGAGAGACAGGCATGGGGATAGAGAGAGAGAGAGAGACAGGCATGGGGGATAGAGAGAAGAGAGAGGCAGGCATGGGGGATAGAGAGAGAGAGAGAGAGACAGGCATGGGGGATAGAGAGAGAGAGAGAGACAGGCATGGGGGATAGCGAGAGAGAGACAGGCATGGGGGGGATAGAGAGAGAGAGAGAGACAGGCATGGGGGATAGAGAGAGAGAGAGACAGGCATGGGGGATAGAGAGAGAGACAGGCGATGGGGATAGAGAGAGAGAGACAGGCATGGGGGATAGAGAGAGAGAGAGACAGGCATGGGGGATAGAGAGAGAGAGAGAGAGGCAGTGGGGGATAGAGAGAGAGAGAGACAGGCATGTGGGATAGAGAGAGAGAGACAGGCATGGGGGATAGAGAGAGGAGAGACAGGCATGGGGGATAGAGAGAGAGAGACAGGCATGGGGGATGAGAGAGAGAGAGACAGGCATGGGGGATAGAGAGAGAGAGAGACAGGCATGGGGGATAGAGAGAGAGAGAGACAGGCATGGGGGATAGAGAGAGAGAGAGACAGGCATGGGAAGAGAGAGAGAGACAGGCATGGGGGAAAGAGAGAGAGAGAGAGACAGGCATGGGGGATAGAGAGAGAGAGACAGGCATGGGGGATAGAGAGAGAGAGAGACAGGCATGGGGGATAGAGAGAGAGAGACAGGCATGGGGGATAGAGAGAGAGAGACAGGCATGGGGAGAAAGAGAGAGAGAGAGACAGGCATGGGGGAAAGAGAGAGAGAGAGAGACAGGCATGGGGGATAGAGAGAGAGAGAGACAGGCATGGGGGATAGAGAGAGAGAGAGGCATGGGGGATAGAGAGAGAGACAGGCATGGGGAGAGAGAGAGACACAGGCATGGGGAGAGAGAGAGACAGGCATGGGGAGAGAGAGAGACAGGCATGGGGAGAGAGAGAGAGACAGGCATGGGGGATAGAGAGAGAGAGAGAGAGACAGGCATGGGGATACAGGCATGGGGGATAGAGAGAGAGAGAGACAGGCATGGGGGATTGAGAGAGAGAGAGACAGGCATGGGGGATAGAGAGAGAGAGGGGCATGGGGGATTGAGAGAGAGAGAGAGGCATGGGGGATAGAGAGAGAGAGAGACAGGCATGGGGTATATAGAGAGAGAGAGACAGGCATGAGGGATAGAGAGAGAGAGAGAGACAGGCATGGGGGATAGAGAGAGAGAGACAGGCATGGGGAAAGAGAGAGAGAGACAGGCATGGGGGATAGAGAGAGAGAGAGACAGGCATGGGGGATAGAGAGAAAGAGGCATGGGGGATAGAGAGAGAGAGGCAGGCATATGGGATAGAGAGAGAGAGAGAGACAGGCATGGGGGATAGAGAGAGAGAGAGACAGGCATGGGGGATAGAGAGAGAGACAGGCATGGGGGATAGAGAGAGAGAGACAGGCATGGGGGAAAGAGAGAGAGAGAGAGGCATGGGGGAAAGAGAGAGAGAGAGAGACAGGCATGGGGGATAGAGAGAGAGAGAGAGACAGGCATTGGGATAGAGAGAGAGACAGGCATGGGGAGAGAGAGAGACAGGCATGGGGAGAGAGAGAGAGACAGGCATGGGGGATAGAGAGAGAGAGAGAGACAGGCATGGGGGATACAGGCATGGGGGATAGAGAGAGAGAGACAGGCATGGGGGATTGAGAGAGAGAGAGACAGGCATGGGGGATAGAGAGAGAGAGGGGCATGGGGGATTGAGAGAGAGAGAGAGGCATGTGGGATAGAGAGAGAGAGAGACAGGCATGGGGTATATATAGAGAGAGAGAGACAGGCATGAGGGATAGAGAGAGAGAGAGAGACAGGCATGGGGGATAGAGAGAGAGAGACAGGCATGGGGATAGAGAGAGAGAGACAGGCATGGGGGATAGAGAGAGAGAGAGACAGGCATGGGGGATAGAGAGAGAGAGACAGGCATGGGGGATAGAGAGAGAGAGAGACAGGCATGGGGGATAGAGAGAGAGAGAGACAGGCATGGGGGATAGAGAGAGAGACAGGCATGGGGGATAGAGAGAGAGAGACAGGCATGGGGGATAGAGAGAGAGAGAGACAGGCATGGGGATAGAGAGAGAGAGAGACAGGCATGGGGGATAGAGAGAGAGAGACAGACATGGGGGATAGAGAGAGAGAGAGAGAGAGAGAGAGAGAGAGAGAGAGAGAGAGGCATGGGGATAGAGAGAGAGAGAGACAGGCATGGGGGATAGAGAGAGAGAGACAGGCATGGGGGATAGAGAGAGAGAGACAGGCATGGGGATAGAGAGAGAGAGACAGGCATGGGGAGAGAGAGAGAGAGACAGGCATGGGGAGAGAGAGAGAGAGAGAGAGAGAGAGAGAGAGAGAGAGAGAGAGAGAGAGAGAGACAGGCATGGGGGATAGAGAGAGAGAGAGACAGGCATGGGGATAGAGAGAGAGAGACAGGCATGGGGGACCGAGAGAGAGAGACAGGCATGGGGGAAAGAGAGAGAGAGAGACAGGCATGGGGGATAGGAGAGAGAGAGGACAGGCATGGGGGATAGAGAGAAGAGAAGGCATGGGGGATAGAGAGAGAGAGGCAGGCATTGGGAAAGAGAGAGAGAGAGAGACAGGCTGGGGGATAGAGAGAGTGAGAGAGACAGGCGATGGGGGTTAGAGAGAGAGACAGGCATGGGGGATAGAGAGAGAGAGCAGGCATGGGGGAGAGAGAGAGAGAGACAGGCATGGGGGGAAAGAGAGAGAGAGAGACAGGCATGGGGGATAGAGGAGAGAGAGAGCAGGCATGGGGGATAGAGAAGAGAGAGAGACAGGCATGGCGGATGATAGAGAGAGAGAGGACAGGCATGGGGGATGAGAGAGAGAGAGACAGGCATGGGGATAGAGAGAGAGAGGGGGCATGGGGGGATTGAGAGAGAGAGACAGGCATGGGGATAGAGAGAGAGAGAGACAGGCATGGGGGATAGAGAGAGAGAGACAGGCATGGGGGATAGAGAGAGAGAGAGACAGGCATGGGGGATAGAGAGACAGGCATGGGGGATAGAGAGAGAGAGACAGGCATGGGGGATAGAGAGAGAGAGAGACAGGCATGGGGGATAGAGAGAGAGAGAGACAGGCATGGGGGATAGAGAGAGAGAGAGACAGGCATGGGGGATAGAGAGAGAGAGAGACAGGCATGGGGGATAGAGAGAGAGAGAGACAGGCATGGGGGATAGAGAGAAAGAGAGACAGGCATGGGGGATAGAGAGAGAGAGACAGGCATGGGGATAGAGAGAGAGAGACAGGCATGGGGGATAGAGAGAGAGAGACAGGCATGGGTGATAGAGAGAGAGAGACAGGCATGGGGGATAGAGAGAGAGACAGGCATGGGGGATAGAGAGAGAGACAGGCATGGGGGATGGAGAGAGAGAGAGAGAGAGAGAGAGACAGGCATGGGGGATAGAGAGAGAGAGACAGGCATGGAGATAGAGAGAGAGAGACAGGCATGGGGGATAGAGAGAGAGAGACAGGCATGGGGGATAGAGAGAGAGAGACAGGCATGGGGGATAGAGAGAGAGACAGGCATGGGGGAGAGAGAGAGAGAGAGAGAGAGAGAGAGAGAGAGAGAGAGAGAGAGGTATTGGGATAGAGAGAGAGAGACAGGCATAGGGATAGAGAGAGAGAGACGGGCATGGGGGATAGAGAGAGAGAGAGGCATAGGGATAGAGAGAGAGACAGGCATGGGGGATAGAGAGAGAGAGAGAGAGAGAGAGAGAGAGACAAGCATGAGGGATAGAGAGAGAGAGAGAGAGAGAGAGACAGGCATGGGGGATAGAGAGAGAGAGAGAGAGAGAGAGAGAGAGAGAGAGAGAGAGAGAGAGGCATGGGGATAGAGAGAGAGAGACAGGCATAGGGATAGATAGAGAGAGAGAGAGACAGGCATGGGGATAGAGAGAGACAGGCATGGGGGATAGAGAGAGAGAGAGAGAGAGACAGGCATAGGGATAGAGAGAGAGACGGGCATGGGTGATAGAGAGAGAGAGAGAGAGGGGCATGGGGGATAGAGAGAGAGAGACAGGCATAGGGATAGAGAGAGAGAGACAGGCATGGGGGATATAGAGAGAGAGAGAGAGAGACAGGCATGAGGGATAGAGAGAGAGAGAGAGAGACAGGCATGGGGGATAGAGAGAGAGAGAGAGAGAGAGAGACAGGCATGAGGGATAGAGAGAGAGAGAGAGACAGGCATGGGGGATAGAGAGAGAGAGAGAGAGAGAGAGAGAGAGAGAGAGAGAGAGAGAGAGAGAGAGAGAGAGAGGCATGGGGATAGAGAGAGAGAGACAGGCATAGGGATAGAGAGAGAGAGAGAGAGACAGGCATGGGGAAAGAGAGAGACAGGCATGGGGGATAGAGAGAGAGAGAGAGAGACAGGCATAGGGATAGAGAGAGAGAGACGGGCATGGGGGATAGAGAGAGAGAGAGGGGCATGGGGGATAGAGAGAGAGAGAGACAGGCATAGGGATAGAGAGAGAGAGACAGGCATGGGGGATAGAGAGAGAGAGAGAGAGAGACAGGCATGAGGGATAGAGAGAGAGAGACAGGCATAGGGATAGAGAGAGAGAGACAGGCATGGGGGATAGAGAGAGAGACAGGCATGGGGGATATAGAGAGAGAAAGGCATGGGGGATAGAGAGAGACAGGCATGGGGATAGAGAGAGAGAGAGACAGGCATGGGGGATAGAGAGAGAGAGAGAGAGAGAGACAGGCATGGGGGATAGAGAGAGAGAGAGAGAGAGACAGGCATGGGGGATAGAGAGAGAGAGAGAGAGACAGGCATGGGGGATAGAGAGAGAGACAGGCATGGGGGATAGAGAGAGAGAGACAGGCATGGGGATAGAGAGAGAGAGAGAGACAGGCATGGGGGATAGAGAGAGAGACAGGCATGGGGGATAGAGAGAGAGAGACAGGCATGGGGATAGAGAGAGAGAGAGACAGGCATGGGGGATAGAGAGAGAGAGAGACAGGCATGGGGGATAGAGAGAGAGAGACAGGCATGGGGATAGAGAGAGAGAGAGAGACAGGCATGGGGATAGAGAGAGAGAGAGAGACAGGCATGGGGGATAGAGAGAGAGACAGGCATGGGGGATAGAGAGAGAGAGACAGGCATGGGGATAGAGAGAGAGAGAGACAGGCATGGGGGATAGAGAGAGAGAGACAGGCATGGGGGATAGAGAGAGAGAGAGAGACAGGCATGGGGGATAGAGAGAGAGAGAGACAGGCATGGGGATAGAGAGAGAGAGACAGGCATGGGGGATAGAGAGAGAGAGACAGGCATGGGGGATAGAGAGAGAGAGAGACAGGCATGGGGGATAGAGAGAGAGAGAGACAGGCATGGGGGATAGAGAGAGAGAGAGACAGGCATGGGGGATAGAGAGAGAGAGAGACAGGCATGGGGATAGAGAGAGAGAGAGAGACAGGCATGGGGGATAGAGAGAGAGACAGGCATGGGGGATAGAGAGAGAGAGACAGGCATGGGGATAGAGAGAGACAGGCATGGGGGATAGAGAGAGAGAGACAGGCATGGGGGATAGAGAGAGAGAGAGAGAGACAGGCATGGGGGATAGAGCGAGAGAGGCCCTGTCTTATAGCGGGAGATAGGGAGAGAAAAAGGCAACAGTGTCAAGTTGTCAGGGCTAATCTCTAATGTCAGTTGTCAGGGCTAATTTCTGGTGGACAGACTACATAAACAGAACTGGTACCATAGATCTGTCATGATACAACTAGATTAGTGAGATCAGCAACATTAGTTCTGGTACTTGGGTTTTTAATCACGATTTCCCAGGTGGTTAGCATCTTTCGAATTTCGGAAGGGGAGGGGACATTCGGCCCGTAACTTGCAAAGAGAGAGAGGGTGGACTCCTGGTTCCGGTTCCGCTTAAATCTCTTCTCTTAACATGTATGGACCCAGAACTTAAAGAGATTCTCCGGTTCGTTTATATACTTTTTAGCCAGTAGTTCTGAAAGTAGCACTCACCGTCACATACGTGCACCACGTCATTGCCCTCTCTCTCTCTCTGCTGTCACTCAAATGGCAAGGGGCTGAATCTCATTGGCTGAAACTCTAATTGCTAGGGGGCTAGCCCACGTGGGCGGAAAATGTAGGGAAAATGGCGCCGCACAGCTTCCAGAAAACAGTCGCTTTCAAACTAGAGATTTCATGGCTAATGGAGTAAAACAGTTCATGTATGAACACATCAACACATCCAGCCCAAAGTAGAAAAACATAGACTTACTAGTCACCAAAGTTCCGGAGCATGTCTTTAATCGAACATCTGACCAATTATGCAAGACTTTAGTTCTGGGTTAACCGATATTATGTCAGGGCAGACCCCGGGGGTAAACCGAGATTATGTCAGGGGATAAATTATACCCTTTTCACACTATTGTTCCCCCCTGAACTGTACTGTGCCGGCTCAGTTGTTTTCCTTTCTCATTGCCAGGAGTAGGTGGGACAGGTTAAGGCCAGACAGGGCGTGGCAGAGGGGCGGGGCTCTTACCTGTTCAACAGTAAGGGGTGAACAGATCTCCTCTCCTCTCAGGATCATGGACCTCTGGGTCAGAACCTCAGACAGCTGGAACGAGTCCAGACCCAGCAGATCACTGACATTACTGACCACTGGAGAGAGAGACAGACAGATATGTTACTAACCACTGGAGAGAGAGACAGATATGTTACTGACCACTGGAGAGAGAGACAGACAGATATGTTACTAACCACTGGAGAGAGAGACAGACATGTTACTGACCACTGGAGAGAGAGACAGACAGATATGTTACTAACCACTGGAGAGAGAGACAGACAGATATGTTACTGACCACTGGAGAGAGAGACAGACAGATATGTTACTGACCACTGGAGAGAGAGACAGACAGATATGTTACTGACCACTGGAGAGAGAGACAGACAGATATGTTACTAACCACTGGAGAGAGAGACAGACAGATATGTTACTGACCACTGGAGAGAGAGACAGACAGATATGTTACTGACCACTGGAGAGAGAGACAGACATATATGTTACTGACCACTGGAGAGAGAGACAGACAGATATGTTACTAACCACTGGAGAGAGAGACAGACAGATATGTTACTGACCACTGGAGAGAGAGACAGACAGATATGTTACTGACCACTGGAGAGAGAGACAGACAGATATGTTACTGATCACTGGAGAGAGAGACAGACAGATATGTTACTGACCACTGGAGAGAGAGACAGACATGTTACTGACCACTGGAGAGAGAGACAGACAGATATGTTACTAACCACTGGAGAGAGAGACAGACAGATATGTTACTGACCACTGGAGAGAGAGACAGACAGATATGTTACTGACCACTGGAGAGAGAGACAGACAGATATGTTACTGACCACTGGAGAGAGAGACAGACAGATATGTTACTGACCACTGGAGAGAGAGACAGACAGATATGTTACTGACCACTGGAGAGAGAGACAGACAGATATGTTACTGACCACTGGAGAGAGATAGTCCAGTATCATTGAGAGAAGCTGGTTGAGAAAATGCCAAGTGTGCGCAAAGCTGTCATCAAGGCAAAGGGTGGCTATTTGAAGAATCTCAAATATAAAATATATTTGGATTTGTTCAACACTTTTTTGGTTACTACATGATTCCATATGTGTTATTTCATAGTTTTGATGTCTTCACTATTATTAGAAAATAGTAAAAAATAAAGAAAAACCCTTGAATGAGTAGGTGTTCTAAAACTTTTGACTGGTAGTTTATATAGTTTTATATACAGTGGGGAGAACAAGTATTTGATACACTGCCGATTTTGCAGGTTTTCCTACTTACAAAGCATGTAGAGGTCTGTAATTTTTATCATGGGTACACTTCAACTGTGAGAGACAGAATCTAAAACAAAAATCCAGAAAATCACATCGTATGATTTTTAAGTACTTAATTTGCATTTTATTGCATGACATAAGTATTTGATCACCTACCAACCAGTAAGAATTCCGGCTCTCACAGACCTGTTAGTTTTTCTTTAAGAAGCCCTCCTGTTATCCACTCATTACCTGTATTAACTGCACCTGTTTGAACTCGTTACCTGTATAAAATACACCTGTCCACACACTCAATCAAACAGACTCCAACCTCTCCACAATGGCCAAGACCAGAGCGCTGTGTAAGGACATCAGGGTTAAAATTGTAGACCTGCACAAGGCTGGGATGGGCTACAGGACAATAGGCAAGCAGCTTGGTGAGAAGGCAACAACTGTTGGCGCAATTATTAGAAAATGGAAGAAGTTCAAGATGACGGTCAATCACCCTCGGTCTGGGGCTCCATGCAAGATCTCACCTCGTGGGGCATCAATAATCATGAGGAAAGTGAGGGATCAGCCCAGAACTACACGGCAGGACCTGGTCAATGACCTGAAGAGAGCTGGGACTACAGTCTCAAAGAAAACCATTAGTAACACACTACGCCGTCATGGATTAAAATCCTGCAGCACACGCAAGGTCCCCCCCTGCTCAAGCCAGCGCATGTCCAGGCCCGTCTGAAGTTTGCCAATGACCATCTGGATGATCCAGAGGAGGAATGGGAGAAGGTCATGTGGTCTGATGAGACAAAAATAGGGCTTTTTGGTCTAAACTCCACTCGCCGTGTTTGGAGGAAGAAGAAGGATGAGTACAACCCCAAGAACACCATCCCAACCGTGAAGCATGGAGGTGGAAAAATCATTATTTGGGGATGCTTTTCTGCAAAGGGGACAGGACGACTGCACCGTATTGAGGGGAGGATGGATGGGGCCATGTATCGCAAGATCTTGGCCAAAAACCTCCTTCCCTCAGTAAGCGCATTGAAGATTGGTCGTGGCTGGGTCTTCCAGCATGACAACGACCCGAAACACACAGCCAGGGCAACTAAGGAGTGGCTCTGTAAGAAGCATCTCAAGGTCCTGGAGTGGCCTAGCCAGTCTCCAGACCTGAACCCAATAGAAAATCTTTGGAGGGAGCTGAAAGTCCGTATTGCCCTCCCTCCCTCCCATCTCCCCTCCCTCCCTCCTCTCCTCCCTCCTCTCACCTCCTTTGGATGTGATTTGTGCTCCTCCTGCGGTCATGAATTCTATGTTCCCTATCAGGAGAACAGCAGACAGCAGCTTGAAGACGTCCCGTATCTCCTCCTCACTGAACTCCATCACCTTTAAAGCCTCCTGGTGGCAGCAGAGACAGAGAGATGATGAGTTTCCTTCTACTGAACCCAGACTGGATAATACATGCTGCAGGGCCCATGTTCAAAAGTATCCCAGAGTAGGAGTGCTCTAGGATCAGCTTTTCCATTCAGATCATAATGAATAAAATGACATGGACAGAGAGGACCTGATCTTAAATTGGCACTCCTAATCTGAGACGTTTGTTGAATACAGGCTCCTGGGTTATTGCGCCCTCTGGTGGCAGCTTGTGAAGGTACAACCAGCCTCACCATAACACTGTCGTAGAGCTGCAGGTCGTCTAGGCTCCTGTCCTTCACACAGCCAGACTGACTCAGGTAGAGGTACGACTCCGGGCCCTCAGACAGGAAGTACAGCTCTGGAACACAGACAGAAAATAACTTTAGGCAGTTGAAGCAAGCGGTCACATTTTCTCCAGGAAATGTACCTTTTCTAGAGATACAAACAAAGTCCCACTGTATTTACATTTTTACATTTTAGTCATTTAGCAGACGCTCTTATCCAGAGCGACTTACAGTTAGTGAGTGCATAAATTTTTTCATACTGGTCCCCCGTGGGAAACGAACCCACAACCCTGGCGTTGCAAGCGCCATGCTCTACCAACTGAGATACACAGGTATTTGTCACATGCTTCGTACAGGTGTAGACTAACAGTGAAACGCTTACTTACAATGCAGAGTTCAAGATAAAGAAAAAATAAATATATATTGATAATAATAGAAATTGTGACAAGGAATAAATACACACTGAATAACGAGTAAAAATAACATGGGAGTAGAATTAACATGGCTATATACAGGAAGTCATAAATAACATGGCTATATACAGGAAGTAGAAAATAACATGGCTATATACAGGAAGTAGAAAATAACATGGCTATATACAGGAAGTAGAAAATAACATGGCTATATACAGGAAGTAGAAAGTAACATGGCTATATACAGGAAGTAGAAAGTAACATGGCTATATACAGGAAGTAGAAAATAACATGGCTATATACAGGAAGTAGGAAGTAACATGGCTATATACAGGAAGTAGAAAATAACATGGCTATATACAGGAAGTAGAAATAACATGGCTATATACAAGAAGTAGAAAGTAACATGGCTATATACAGGAAGTAGAAAGTAACATGGCTATATACAGGAAGTAGGAAGTATCATGGCTATATACAGGAAGTAGAAAATAACATGGCTATATACAGGAAGTAGAAAATAACATGGCTATATACAGGAAGTAGAAAATAACATGGCTATATACAGGAAGTAGAAAATAACATGGCTATATACAGGAAGTAGAAAATAACATGGCTATATACAGGAAGTAGGAAGTAACATGGCTATATACAGGAAGTTGACCCCTGTAAAGGGACTAGACAACAGGATAGATAATAGACAGTAGCAGCAGTATACTGTAGGTAGGGGTAAAGGGACTAGACAACAGGATAGATAATAGACAGTAGCAGCAGTATACTGTAGGTAGGGGTAAAGTGACAAGACAACAGGATAGATAATAGACAGTAGCAGCAGTATACTGTAGGTAGGGGTAAAGTGACTAGACAACAGGATAGATAATAGACAGTAGCAGCAGTATACTGTAGGTAGGGGTAAAGTGACTAGACAACAGGATAGATAATAGACAGCAGCAGCAGTATACTGTAGGTAGGGGTAAATTGACTAGACAACAGGATAGATAATAGACAGTAGCAGCAGTATACTGTAGGTAGGGGTAAAGTGACTAGGCAACAGGATAGATAATAGACAGTAGCAGCAGTATACTGTAGGTAGGGGTAAAGTGACTAGACAACAGGATAGATAATAGACAGTAGCAGCAGTATACTGTAGGTAGGGGTAAAGGGACTAGACAACAGGATAGATAATAGACAGTAGCAGCAGTATACTGTAGGTAGGGGTAAAGTGACTAGACAACAGGATAGATAAGACAGTAGCAGCAGTATACTGTAGGTAGGGGTAAAGTGACTAGACAACAGGATAGATAAGACAGTA
>CM062495.1:53280229-53297729 GCA_031479575.1 Coregonus ussuriensis | reverse complement strand
TGTGGGTAGAGTCCAGTGTGTGGGTAGAGTCCAGTGTGTGGGTAGAGTCCAGTGTGTGGGTAGAGTCCAGTGTGTGTGGGTAGAGTCCAGTGTGGGGGTAGAGTCCAGTGTGTGGTAGAGTCCAGTGTGTGGGTAGAGTCCAGTGTGTGGGTAGAGTCCAGTGTGTGGGTAGAGTCCAGTGTGTGGGTAGAGTCCAGTGTGTGGGTAGAGTCCAGTGTGTGGGTAGAGTCCAGTGTGTGGGTAGAGGCCAGTGTGTGGGTAGAGTCCAGTGTGTGTGTAGAGTCCAGTGTGTGGGTAGAGTCCAGTGTGTGGGTAGAGTCCAGTGTGTGGTAGAGTCCAGTGTGTGGGTAGAGTCCAGTGTGTGGGTAGAGTCCAGTGTGTGGGTAGAGTCCAGTGTGTGGGTAGAGTCCAGTGTGTGGGTAGAGTCCAGTGTGTGGGTAGAGTCCAGTGTGAGGGTAGAGTCCAGTGTGTGGTAGAGTCCAGTGTGTGGGTAGAGTCCAGTGTGTGGTAGAGTCCAGTGTGTGGGTAGAGTCCAGTGTGTGGGTAGAGTCCAGTGTGTGGGTAGAGTCCAGTGTGTGTGTAGAGTCCAGTGTGTGGGTAGAGTCCAGTGTGTGGGTAGAGTCCAGTGTGTGGGTAGAGTCCAGTGTGTGGGTAGAGTCCAGTGTGTGGGTAGAGTCCAGTGTGTGGGTAGAGTCCAGTGTGTGTGTAGAGTCCAGTGTGTGGGTAGAGTCCAGTGTGTGGGTAGAGTCCAGTGTGTGGGTAGAGTCCAGTGTGTGGTAGAGTCCAGGGTGTGGGTAGAGTCCAGTGTGTGGGTAGAGTCCAGTGTGTGGGTAGAGTCCAGTGTGTGGGTAGAGTCCAGTGTGTGGGTAGAGTCCAGTGTGTGGGTAGAGTCCAGTGTGTGTGTAGAGTCCAGTGTGTGGGTAGAGTCCAGTGTGTGGGTAGAGTCCAGTGTGTGGGTAGAGTCCAGTGTGTGGGTAGAGTCCAGTGTGGGGGTAGAGTCCAGTGTGTGGGTAGAGTCCAGTGTGTGGGTAGAGTCCAGTGTGTGTGTGGTAGAGTCCAGTGTGTGTGTGGTAGAGTCCAGTGTGTGTGTGGTAGAGTCCAGTGTGTGGGTAGAGTCCAGTGTGTGGGTAGAGTCCAGTGTGTGGGTAGAGTCCAGTGTGTGGGTAGAGTCCAGTGTGGGGGTAGAGTCCAGTGTGTGGGTAGAGTCCAGTGTGTGGGTAGAGTCCAGTGTGGGGGTAGAGTCCAGTGTGTGGGTAGAGTCCAGTGTGTGGGTAGAGTCCAGTGTGTGGGTAGAGTCCAGTGTGTGGGTAGAGTCCAGTGTGTGGGTAGAGTCCAGTGTGTGGGTAGAGTCCAGTGTGTGGGTAGAGTCCAGTGTGTGGTAGAGTCCAGTGTGTGGGTAGAGTCCAGTGTGTGGGTAGAGTCCAGTGTGTGGGTAGAGTCCAGTGTGTGGGTAGAGTCCAGTGTGTGGGTAGAGTCCAGTGTGTGGGTAGAGTCCAGTGTGTGGGTAGAGTCCAGTGTGTGGGTAGAGTCCAGTGTGTGGGTAGAGTCCAGTGTGTGTGGGTAGAGTCCAGTGTGTGTGGGTAGAGTCCAGTGTGTGGGTAGAGTCCAGTGTGTGGTAGAGTCCAGTGTGTGGGTAGAGTCCAGTGTGTGGGTAGAGTCCAGTGTGTGGGTAGAGTCCAGTGTGTGGGTAGAGTCCAGTGTGTGTGTGTAGAGTCCAGTGTGTGGTAGAGTCCAGTGTGTGGGTAGAGTCCAGTGTGTGGGTAGAGTCCAGTGTGTGGGTAGAGTCCAGTGTGTGGGTAGAGTCCAGGGTGTGGGTAGAGTCCAGTGTGTGGTAGAGTCCAGGGTGTGGGTAGAGTCCAGTGTGTGGGTAGAGTCCAGTGTGTGGGTAGAGTCCAGTGTGTGTGTAGAGTCCAGTGTGTGGGTAGAGTCCAGTGTGTGGTAGAGTCCAGTGTGCAGGGTAGAGTCCAGTGTGCGGGTAGAGTCCAGTGTGTGGGTAGAGTCCAGTGAGTGTGTGGGTAGAGTCCAGTGTGTGTGTAGAGTCCAGTGTGTGGGTAGAGTCCAGTGTGTGGGTAGAGTCCAGTGTGTGGGTAGAGTCCAGTGTGCGGGTAGAGTCCAGTGTGTGGGTAGAGTCCAGTGTGTGGGTAGAGTCCAGTGTGTGGGTAGAGTCCAGTGTGTGGGTAGAGTCCAGTGTGTGGGTAGAGTCCAGTGTGTGGGTAGAGTCCAGTGTGTGGGTAGAGTCCAGTGTGTGGGTAGAGTCCAGTGTGTGGGTAGAGTCCAGTGTGTGGGTAGAGTCCAGTGTGTGGGTAGAGTCCAGTGTGTGGGTAGAGTCCAGTGTGTGGGTAGAGTCCAGTGTGTGGTAGAGTCCAGTGTGTGGGTAGAGTCCAGTGTGGGGGTAGAGTCCAGTGTGTGGGTAGAGTCCAGTGTGTGGGTAGAGTCCAGTGTGTGTGGGTAGAGTCCAGTGTGTGTGGTAGAGTCCAGTGTGTGGGTAGAGTCCAGTGTGTGGGTAGAGTCCAGTGTGTGGGTAGAGTCCAGTGTGTGGGTAGAGTCCAGTGTGGGGGTAGAGTCCAGTGTGTGGGTAGAGTCCAGTGTGTGGGTAGAGTCCAGTGTGGGGGTAGAGTCCAGTGTGTGGGTAGAGTCCAGTGTGTGGGTAGAGTCCAGTGTGTGGGTAGAGTCCAGTGTGTGGGTAGAGTCCAGTGTGTGGGTAGAGTCCAGTGTGTGGGTAGAGTCCAGTGTGTGGGTAGAGTCCAGTGTGTGGGTAGAGTCCAGTGTGTGGGTAGAGTCCAGTGTGTGGGTAGAGTCCAGTGTGTGGGTAGAGTCCAGTGTGTGGGTAGAGTCCAGTGTGTGGGTAGAGTCCAGTGTGTGGGTAGAGTCCAGTGTGTGGGTAGAGTCCAGTGTGTGGGTAGAGTCCAGTGTGTGGGTAGAGTCCAGTGTGTGGGTAGAGTCCAGTGTGTGGGTAGAGTCCAGTGTGTGGGTAGAGTCCAGTGTGTGGGTAGAGTCCAGTGTGTGGGTAGAGTCCAGTGTGTGGGTAGAGTCCAGTGTGTGGGTAGAGTCCAGTGTGTGGGTAGAGTCCAGTGTGTGTGTGGTAGAGTCCAGTGTGTGGGTAGAGTCCAGTGTGTGGGTAGAGTCCAGGGTGTGGGTAGAGTCCAGTGTGGGGGTAGAGTCCAGTGTGGGGGTAGAGTCCAGTGTGGGGGTAGAGTCCAGTGTGTGGGTAGAGTCCAGTGTGTGTGTGGTAGAGTCCAGTGTGTGGGTAGAGTCCAGTGTGGGGGTAGAGTCCAGTGTGGGGGTAGAGTCCAGTGTGTGGGTAGAGTCCAGTGTGTGGGTAGAGTCCAGTGCGTGCATAGAGTCCAGTGTGTGGGTAGAGTCCAGTGTGTGGGTAGAGTCCAGTGTGTGGGTAGAGTCCAGTGTGTGGGTAGAGTCCAGTGTGTGGTAGAGTCCAGTGTGTGGGTAGAGTCCAGTGTGTGGGTAGAGTCCAGTGTGTGGGTAGAGTCCAGTGTGGGGGTAGAGTCCAGTGTGTGGGTAGAGTCCAGTGTGTGGTAGAGTCCAGTGTGTGGGTAGAGTCCAGTGTGAGGGTAGAGTCCAGTGTGAGGGTAGAGTCCATTGTGTGGGTAGAGTCCAATGTGTGGGTAGAGTCCAGTGTGTGGTAGAGTCCAGTGTGTGGGTAGAGTCCAGTGTGTGGGTAGAGTCCAGTGTGTGGGTAGAGTCCAGTGTGATGGTAGAGTCCAGTGTGATGGTAGAGTCCAGTGTGGGGTAGAGTCCAGTGTGTGGGTAGAGTCCAGTGTGTGGGTAGAGTCCAGTGTGTGGGTAGAGTCCAGTGTGTGGGTAGAGTCCAGTGAGTGTGTGGGAAAGTCCAGTGTGTGGGTAGAGTCCAGTGTGTGGGTAGAGTCCAGTGTGTGGGTAGAGTCCAGTGTGTGGGTAGAGTCCAGTGTGTGGGTAGAGTCCAGTGTGTGGGTAGAGTCCAGTGTGTGGGTAGAGTCCAGTGTGTGGGTAGAGTCCAGTGTGTGGGTAGAGTCCAGTGTTTGGGTAGAGTCCAGTGTGTGGGTAGAGTCCAGTGTGTGGTAGAGTCCAGTGTGTGGGTAGAGTCCAGTGAGTGTGTGGGTAGAGTCCAGTGAGTGTGTGGGTAGAGTCCAGTGAGTGTGTGGGTAGAGTCCAGTGTGTGGGTAGAGTCCAGTGTGTGGGTAGAGTCCAGTGTGTGGTAGAGTCCAGTGTGTGGGTAGAGTCCAGTGTGTGGGTAGAGTCCAGTGTGTGTGTAGAGTCCAGTGTGTGGGTAGAGTCCAGTGTGTGGGTAGAGTCCAGTGTGTGTGTGGTAGAGTCCAGTGTGTGGGTAGAGTCCAGTGTGTGGGTAGAGTCCAGGGTGTGGGTAGAGTCCAGTGTGTGGGTAGAGTCCAGTGTGTGGGTAGAGTCCAGTGTGTGGGTAGAGTCCAGTGTGGGGGTAGAGTCCAGTGTGTGGGTAGAGTCCAGTGTGGGGGTAGAGTCCAGTGTGTGGGTAGAGTCCAGTGTGTGGGTAGAGTCCAGTGTGTGGGTAGAGTCCAGTGTGTGGGTAGAATCCAGTGTGTGGGTAGAGTCCAGTGTGTGGGTAGAGTCCAGTGTGTGGGTAGAGTCCAGTGTGTGGGTAGAGTCCAGTGTGTGGGTAGAGTCCAGGGTGTGGGTAGAGTCCAGGGTGTGGGTAGAGTCCAGTGTGTGGGTAGAGTCCAGTGTGTGGGTAGAGTCCAGTGTGTGTGTAGAGTCCAGTGTGTGTGTAGAGTCCAGTGTGTGGGTAGAGTCCAGTGTGCGGGTAGAGTCCAGTGTGTGGGTAGAGTCCAGTGTGTGGGGTAGAGTCCAGTGTGTGGTAGAGTCCAGTGTGTGGTAGAGTCCAGTGTGTGGGTAGAGTCCAGTGTGGGGGTAGAGTCCAGTGTGTGGGTAGAGTCCAGGGTGTGGGTAGAGTCTAGTGTGGGGGTAGAGTCCAGTGTGTGGGTAGAGTCCAGTGTGTGGGTAGAGTCCAGTGCGTGCATAGAGTCCAGTGCGTGGGTAGAGTCCAGTGTGTGGGTAGAGTCCAGTGTGTGGTAGAGTCCAGTGTGTGGGTAGAGTCCAGTGTGTGGGTAGAGTCCAATGTGTGGTAGAGTCCAGTGTGTGGGTAGAGTCCAGTGTGTGGGTAGAGTCCAGTGTGTGGGTAGAGTCCAGTGTGTGGGTAGAGTCCAGTGTGTGGGTAGAGTCCAGTGTGTGGGTAGAGTCCAGTGTGTGGTAGAGTCCAGTGTGTGGGTAGAGTCCAGTGTGTGGGTAGAGTCCAGTGTGAGGGTAGAGTCCAGTGTGTGGGTAGAGTCCAGTGTGTGGGTAGAGTCCAGTGAGTGTGTGGGTAGAGTCCAGTGAGTGTGTGGGTAGAGTCCAGTGTGTGGGTAGAGTCCAGTGTGTGGGTAGAGTCCAGTGTGTGGGTAGAGTCCAGTGCGTGCATAGAGTCCAGTGTGTGGGTAGAGTCCAGTGTGTGGTAGAGTCCAGTGTGTGGGTAGAGTCCAGTGTGTGGGTAGAGTCCAGTGTGTTGTAGAGTCCAGTGTGTGGGTAGAGTCCAGTGTGTGGGTAGAGTCCAGTGTGTGGGTAGAGTCCAGTGTGTGGTAGAGTCCAGTGTGTGGGTAGAGTCCAGTGTGTGGGTAGAGTCCAGTGTGTGGGTAGAGTCCAGTGAGTGTGTGGGTAGAGTCCAGTGAGTGTGTGGGTAGAGTCCAGTGTGTGGGTAGAGTCCAGTGTGTGGGTAGAGTCCAGTGTGTGGGTAGAGTCCAGTGTGTGGGTAGAGTCCAGTGTGTGTGTGGTAGAGTCCAGTGTGTGGGTAGAGTCCAGGGTGTGGGTAGAGTCCAGTGTGGGGGTAGAGTCCAGTGTGGGGGTAGAGTCCAGTGTGGGGGTAGAGTCCAGTGTGTGGGTAGAGTCCAGTGTGTGTGTGGTAGAGTCCAGTGTGTGGGTAGAGTCCAGTGTGTGGGTAGAGTCCAGGGTGTGGGTAGAGTCCAGTGTGGGGGTAGAGTCCAGTGTGTGGGTAGAGTCCAGTGTGTGGGTAGAGTCCAGTGCGTGCATAGAGTCCAGTGTGTGGGTAGAGTCCAGTGTGCGGGTAGAGTCCAGTGTGTGGTAGAGTCCAGTGTGTGGGTAGAGTCCAGTGTGTGGGTAGAGTCCAGTGTGTGGGTAGAGTCCAGTGTGTGTGTAGAGTCCAGTGTGTGGGTAGAGTCCAGTGTGTGGGTAGAGTCCAGTGTGTGGGTAGAGTCCAGTGTGTGGGTAGAGTCCAGTGTGTGGGTAGAGTCCAGTGTGTGGGTAGAGTCCAGTGTGTGGGGTAGAGTCCAGTGTGTGGTAGAGTCCAGTGTGTGGGTAGAGTCCAGTGTGTGGGTAGAGTCCAGTGTGGGGGTAGAGTCCAGTGTGTGGGTAGAGTCCAGTGTGTGGGTAGAGTCCAGTGTGTGGGTAGAGTCCAGTGTGTGGTAGAGCACAGTGTGTGTGTGGTAGAGTCCAGTGTGTGGGTAGAGTCCAGGGTGTGGGTAGAGTCCAGTGTGTGGGTAGAGTCCAGTGTGTGGGTAGAGTCCAGTGTGGGGGTAGAGTCCAGTGTGTGGGTAGAGTCCAGTGTGTGGGTAGAGTCCAGTGTGGGGGTAGAGTCCAGTGTGTGGGTAGAGTCCAGTGTGTGGGTAGAGTCCAGTGTGTGGGTAGAGTCCAGTGTGTGGGTAGAGTCCAGTGTGTGGGTAGAGTCCAGTGTGTGGGTAGAGTCCAGTGTGTGGGTAGAGTCCAGTGTGTGGTAGAGTCCAGTGTGTGGGTAGAGTCCAGTGTGTGGGTAGAGTCCAGTGTGTGGGTAGAGTCCAGTGTGTGGTAGAGTCCAGTGTGTGGGTAGAGTCCAGTGTGTGGGTAGAGTCCAGTGTGAGGGTAGAGTCCAGTGTGTGGGTAGAGTCCAGTGTGTGGGTAGAGTCCAGTGTGTGGGTAGAGTCCAGTGTGTGTGGGTAGAGTCCAGTGTGTGGGTAGAGTCCAGTGTGTGGGTAGAGTCCAGTGTGTGGGTAGAGTCCAGTGTGTGGGTAGAGTCCAGTGTGTGGGTAGAGTCCAGTGTGTGTGGTAGAGTCCAGTGTGTGGGTAGAGTCCAGTGTGTGGGTAGAGTCCAGTGTGTGGGTAGAGTCCAGTGTGGGGGTAGAGTCCAGTGTGGGGGTAGAGTCCAGTGTGGGGGTAGAGTCCAGTGTGTGGGTAGAGTCCAGTGTGTGTGTGGTAGAGTCCAGTGTGTGGGTAGAGTCCAGTGTGGGGTAGAGTCCGAGTCAGTGGTGGTAGAGTCCAGTGTGTGGGTAGAGTCCAGTGTGTGGGTAGAGTCCAGTGTGTGGGTAGAGTCCAGTGTGTGGGTAGAGTCCAGTGTGTGGGTAGAGTCCAGTGTGTGGGTAGAGTCCAGTGTGTGGTAGAGTCCAGTGTGTGGGTAGAGTCCAGTGTGTGGGTAGAGTCCAGTGTGTGGGTAGAGTCCAGTGTGTGGGTAGAGTCCAGTGTGTGGGTAGAGTCCAGTGTGTGGGTAGAGTCCAGTGTGTGGGTAGAGTCCAGTGTGTGGGTAGAGTCCAGTGTGTGGGTAGAGTCCAGTGTGTGTGGGTAGAGTCCAGTGTGTGTGGGTAGAGTCCAGTGTGTGGGTAGAGTCCAGTGTGTGGGTAGAGTCCAGTGTGTGGGTAGAGTCCAGTGTGTGGGTAGAATCCAGTGTGTGTGTAGAGTCCAGTGTGTGGGTAGAGTCCAGTGTGTGGGTAGAGTCCAGTGTGGGGGTAGAGTCCAGTGTGGGGGTAGAGTCCAGTGTGGGGGTAGAGTCCAGTGTGTGGGTAGAGTCCAGTGTGTGTGTGGTAGAGTCCAGTGTGTGGGTAGAGTCCAGTGTGTGGGTAGAGTCCAGTGTGTGGGTAGAGTCCAGTGTGGGGGTAGAGTCCAGTGTGTGGGTAGAGTCCAGTGTGTGGGTAGAGTCCAGTGTGTGGTAGAGTCCAGTGTGTGGGTAGAGTCCAGTGTGTGGGTAGAGTCCAGTGTGTGGGTAGAGTCCAGTGTGTGGGTAGAGTCCAGTGTGTGGGTAGAGTCCAGTGTGTGGGTAGAGTCCAGTGTGTGGGTAGAGTCCAGTGTGTGGGTAGAGTCCAGTGTGTGGGTAGAGTCCAGTGTGTGGGTAGAGTCCAGTGTGTGGGTAGAGTCCAGTGTGTGGGTAGAGTCCAGTGTGTGGGTAGAGTCCAGTGTGTGGGGTAGAGTCCAGTGTGTGGGTAGAGTCCAGTGTGTGGGTAGAGTCCAGTGTGTGGGTAGAGTCCAGTGTGTGGGTAGAGTCCAGTGTGTGGGTAGAGTCCAGTGTGTGGGTAGAGTCCAGTGTGTGGGTAGAGTCCAGTGTGTGGGTAGAGTCCAGTGTGTGGGTAGAGTCCAGTGTGTGGGTAGAGTCCAGTGTGTGGGTAGAGTCCAGTGTGTGGGTAGAGTCCAGTGTGTGGGTAGAGTCCAGTGTGTGGGTAGAGTCCAGTGTGTGGGTAGAGTCCAGTGTGTGGGTAGAGTCCAGTGTGTGGGTAGAGTCCAGTGTGTGGGTAGAGTCCAGTGTGTGGGTAGAGTCCAGTGTGTGGGTAGAGTCCAGTGTGTGGTAGAGTCCAGTGTGTGGGTAGAGTCCAGTGTGTGGGTAGAGTCCAGTGTGTGGGTAGAGTCCAGTGTGTGGGTAGAGTCCAGTGTGTGGGTAGAGTCCAGTGTGTGGGTAGAGTCCAGTGTGTGGGTAGAGTCCAGTGTGTGGGTAGAGTCCAGTGTGTGGGTAGAGTCCAGTGTGTGGGTAGAGTCCAGTGTGTGGGTAGAGTCCAGTGTGTGGGTAGAGTCCAGTGTGTGGGTAGAGTCCAGTGTGTGGGTAGAGTCCAGTGTGTGGGTAGAGTCCAGTGTGTGGGTAGAGTCCAGTGTGTGGGTAGAGTCCAGTGTGTGGGTAGAGTCCAGTGTGTGGGTAGAGTCCAGTGTGTGGGTAGAGTCCAGTGTGTGGGTAGAGTCCAGTGTGTGGGTAGAGTCCAAGTGTGTGGGTAGAGTCCAGTGTGTGGGTAGAGTCCAGTGTGGGGGTAGAGTCCAGTGTGGGGGTAGAGTCCAGTGTGTGGGTAGAGTCCAGTGTGTGGGTAGAGTCCAGTGTGTGTGGGTAGAGTCCAGTGTGTGGGTAGAGTCCAGTGTGTGGGTAGAGTCCAGTGTGTGGGTAGAGTCCAGTGTGTGGGTAGAGTCCAGTGTGTGAGAGGGTAGAGTCCAGTGTGTGGGTAGAGTCCAGTGTGTGGGTAGAGTCCAGTGTGTGGGTAGAGTCCAGTGTGTGGGTAGAGTCCAGTGTGTGGGTAGAGTCCAGTGTGTGGGTAGAGTCCAGTGTGTGGGTAGAGTCCAGTGTGTGGGTAGAGTCCAGTGTGTGGGTAGAGTCCAGTGTGTGGGTAGAGTCCAGTGTGTGGGTAGAGTCCAGTGTGTGGGTAGAGTCCAGTGTGTGGGTAGAGTCCAGTGTGTGGGTAGAGTCCAGTGTGTGGGTAGAGTCCAGTGTGTGGGTAGAGTCCAGTGTGTGGGTAGAGTCCAGTGTGTGGGTAGAGTCCAGTGTGTGGGTAGAGTCCAGTGTGTGGGTAGAGTCCAGTGTGTGGGTAGAGTCCAGTGTGTGGGTAGAGTCCAGTGTGTGGGTAGAGTCCAGTGTGTGGGTAGAGTCCAGTGTGTGGGTAGAGTCCAGTGTGTGGGTAGAGTCCAGTGTGTGGGTAGAGTCCAGTGTGTGGGTAGAGTCCAGTGTGTGGGTAGAGTCCAGTGTGTGGGTAGAGTCCAGTGTGTGGGTAGAGTCCAGTGTGTGGGTAGAGTCCAGTGTGTGGGTAGAGTCCAGTGTGTGGGTAGAGTCCAGTGTGTGGGTAGAGTCCAGTGTGTGGGTAGAGTCCAGTGTGTGGGTAGAGTCCAGTGTGTGGGTAGAGTCCAGTGTGTGGGTAGAGTCCAGTGTGTGGGTAGAGTCCAGTGTGTGGGTAGAGTCCAGTGTGTGGGTAGAGTCCAGTGTGTGGGTAGAGTCCAGTGTGTGGGTAGAGTCCAGTGTGTGGGTAGAGTCCAGTGTGTGGGTAGAGTCCAGTGTGTGGGTAGAGTCCAGTGTGTGGGTAGAGTCCAGTGTGTGGGTAGAGTCCAGTGTGTGGGTAGAGTCCAGTGTGTGTGGGTAGAGTCCAGTGTGTGGGTAGAGTCCAGTGTGTGGGTAGAGTCCAGTGTGTGGGTAGAGTCCAGTGTGTGGGTAGAGTCCAGTGTGTGGGTAGAGTCCAGTGTGTGGGTAGAGTCCAGTGTGTGGGTAGAGTCCAGTGTGTGGGTAGAGTCCAGTGTGTGGGTAGAGTCCAGTGTGTGGGTAGAGTCCAGTGTGTGGGTAGAGTCCAGTGTGTGGGTAGAGTCCAGTGTGTGGGTAGAGTCCAGTGTGTGGGTAGAGTCCAGTGTGTGGGTAGAGTCCAGTGTGTGGGTAGAGTCCAGTGTGTGGGTAGAGTCCAGTGTGTGGGTAGAGTCCAGTGTGTGGGTAGAGTCCAGTGTGTGGGTAGAGTCCAGTGTGTGGGTAGAGTCCAGTGTGTGGGTAGAGTCCAGTGTGTGGGTAGAGTCCAGTGTGTGGGTAGAGTCCAGTGTGTGGGTAGAGTCCAGTGTGTGGGTAGAGTCCAGTGTGTGGGTAGAGTCCAGTGTGTGGGTAGAGTCCAGTGTGTGGGTAGAGTCCAGTGTGTGGGTAGAGTCCAGTGTGTGGGTAGAGTCCAGTGTGTGGGTAGAGTCCAGTGTGTGGGTAGAGTCCAGTGTGTGGGTAGAGTCCAGTGTGTGGGTAGAGTCCAGTGTGTGGGTAGAGTCCAGTGTGTGGGTAGAGTCCAGTGTGTGGGTAGAGTCCAGTGTGTGGGTAGAGTCCAGTGTGTGGGTAGAGTCCAGTGTGTGGGTAGAGTCCAGTGTGTGGGTAGAGTCCAGTGTGTGGGTAGAGTCCAGTGTGTGGGTAGAGTCCAGTGTGTGGGTAGAGTCCAGTGTGTGGGTAGAGTCCAGTGTGTGGGTAGAGTCCAGTGTGTGGGTAGAGTCCAGTGTGTGGGTAGAGTCCAGTGTGTGGGTAGAGTCCAGTGTGTGGGTAGAGTCCAGTGTGTGGGTAGAGTCCAGTGTGTGGGTAGAGTCCAGTGTGTGGGTAGAGTCCAGTGTGTGGGTAGAGTCCAGTGTGTGGGTAGAGTCCAGTGTGTGGGTAGAGTCCAGTGTGTGGGTAGAGTCCAGTGTGTGGGTAGAGTCCAGTGTGTGGGTAGAGTCCAGTGTGTGGGTAGAGTCCAGTGTGTGGGTAGAGTCCAGTGTGTGGGTAGAGTCCAGTGTGTGTGGGTAGAGTCCAGTGTGTGGGTAGAGTCCAGTGTGTGGGTAGAGTCCAGTGTGTGGGTAGAGTCCAGTGTGTGGGTAGAGTCCAGTGTGTGGGTAGAGTCCAGTGTGTGGGTAGAGTCCAGTGTGTGGGTAGAGTCCAGTGTGTGGGTAGAGTCCAGTGTGTGGGTAGAGTCCAGTGTGTGGGTAGAGTCCAGTGTGTGGGTAGAGTCCAGTGTGTGGGTAGAGTCCAGTGTGTGGGTAGAGTCCAGTGTGTGGGTAGAGTCCAGTGTGTGGGTAGAGTCCAGTGTGTGGGTAGAGTCCAGTGTGTGGGTAGAGTCCAGTGTGTGGGTAGAGTCCAGTGTGTGGGTAGAGTCCAGTGTGTGGGTAGAGTCCAGTGTGTGGGTAGAGTCCAGTGTGTGTGGGTAGAGTCCAGTGTGTGGGTAGAGTCCAGTGTGTGGGTAGAGTCCAGTGTGTGGGTAGAGTCCAGTGTGTGGGTAGAGTCCAGTGTGTGGGTAGAGTCCAGTGTGTGGGTAGAGTCCAGTGTGTGGGTAGAGTCCAGTGTGTGGGTAGAGTCCAGTGTGTGGGTAGAGTCCAGTGTGTGGGTAGAGTCCAGTGTGTGGGTAGAGTCCAGTGTGTGGGTAGAGTCCAGTGTGTGGGTAGAGTCCAGTGTGTGGGTAGAGTCCAGTGTGTGGGTAGAGTCCAGTGTGTGGGTAGAGTCCAGTGTGTGGGTAGAGTCCAGTGTGTGGGTAGAGTCCAGTGTGTGGGTAGAGTCCAGTGTGTGGGTAGAGTCCAGTGTGTGGGTAGAGTCCAGTGTGTGGGTAGAGTCCAGTGTGTGGGTAGAGTCCAGTGTGTGGGTAGAGTCCAGTGTGTGGGTAGAGTCCAGTGTGTGGGTAGAGTCCAGTGTGTGGGTAGAGTCCAGTGTGTGGGTAGAGTCCAGTGTGTGGGTAGAGTCCAGTGTGTGGGTAGAGTCCAGTGTGTGGGTAGAGTCCAGTGTGTGGGTAGAGTCCAGTGTGTGGGTAGAGTCCAGTGTGTGGGTAGAGTCCAGTGTGTGGGTAGAGTCCAGTGTGTGGGTAGAGTCCAGTGTGTGGGTAGAGTCCAGTGTGTGGGTAGAGTCCAGTGTGTGGGTAGAGTCCAGTGTGTGGGTAGAGTCCAGTGTGTGGGTAGAGTCCAGTGTGTGGGTAGAGTCCAGTGTGTGGGTAGAGTCCAGTGTGTGGGTAGAGTCCAGTGTGTGGGTAGAGTCCAGTGTGTGGGTAGAGTCCAGTGTGTGGGTAGAGTCCAGTGTGTGGGTAGAGTCCAGTGTGTGGGTAGAGTCCAGTGTGTGGGTAGAGTCCAGTGTGTGGGTAGAGTCCAGTGTGTGGGTAGAGTCCAGTGTGTGGGTAGAGTCCAGTGTGTGGGTAGAGTCCAGTGTGTGGGTAGAGTCCAGTGTGTGGGTAGAGTCCAGTGTGTGGGTAGAGTCCAGTGTGTGGGTAGAGTCCAGTGTGTGGGTAGAGTCCAGTGTGTGGGTAGAGTCCAGTGTGTGGGTAGAGTCCAGTGTGTGGGTAGAGTCCAGTGTGTGGGTAGAGTCCAGTGTGTGGGTAGAGTCCAGTGTGTGGGTAGAGTCCAGTGTGTGGGTAGAGTCCAGTGTGTGGGTAGAGTCCAGTGTGTGGGTAGAGTCCAGTGTGTGGGTAGAGTCCAGTGTGTGGGTAGAGTCCAGTGTGTGGGTAGAGTCCAGTGTGTGGGTAGAGTCCAGTGTGTGGGTAGAGTCCAGTGTGTGGGTAGAGTCCAGTGTGTGGGTAGAGTCCAGTGTGTGGGTAGAGTCCAGTGTGTGGGTAGAGTCCAGTGTGTGGGTAGAGTCCAGTGTGTGGGTAGAGTCCAGTGTGTGGGTAGAGTCCAGTGTGTGGGTAGAGTCCAGTGTGTGGGTAGAGTCCAGTGTGTGGGTAGAGTCCAGTGTGTGGGTAGAGTCCAGTGTGTGGGTAGAGTCCAGTGTGTGGGTAGAGTCCAGTGTGTGGGTAGAGTCCAGTGTGTGGGTAGAGTCCAGTGTGTGGGTAGAGTCCAGTGTGTGGGTAGAGTCCAGTGTGTGGGTAGAGTCCAGTGTGTGGGTAGAGTCCAGTGTGTGGGTAGAGTCCAGTGTGTGGGTAGAGTCCAGTGTGTGGGTAGAGTCCAGTGTGTGGGTAGAGTCCAGTGTGTGGGTAGAGTCCAGTGTGTGGGTAGAGTCCAGTGTGTGGGTAGAGTCCAGTGTGTGGGTAGAGTCCAGTGTGTGGGTAGAGTCCAGTGTGTGGGTAGAGTCCAGTGTGTGGGTAGAGTCCAGTGTGTGGGTAGAGTCCAGTGTGTGGGTAGAGTCCAGTGTGTGGGTAGAGTCCAGTGTGTGGGTAGAGTCCAGTGTGTGGGTAGAGTCCAGTGTGTGGGTAGAGTCCAGTGTGTGGGTAGAGTCCAGTGTGTGGGTAGAGTCCAGTGTGTGGGTAGAGTCCAGTGTGTGGGTAGAGTCCAGTGTGTGGGTAGAGTCCAGTGTGTGGGTAGAGTCCAGTGTGTGGGTAGAGTCCAGTGTGTGGGTAGAGTCCAGTGTGTGGGTAGAGTCCAGTGTGTGGGTAGAGTCCAGTGTGTGGGTAGAGTCCAGTGTGTGGGTAGAGTCCAGTGTGTGGGTAGAGTCCAGTGTGTGGGTAGAGTCCAGTGTGTGGGTAGAGTCCAGTGTGTGGGTAGAGTCCAGTGTGTGGGTAGAGTCCAGTGTGTGGGTAGAGTCCAGTGTGTGGGTAGAGTCCAGTGTGTGGGTAGAGTCCAGTGTGTGGGTAGAGTCCAGTGTGTGGGTAGAGTCCAGTGTGTGGGTAGAGTCCAGTGTGTGGGTAGAGTCCAGTGTGTGGGTAGAGTCCAGTGTGTGGGTAGAGTCCAGTGTGTGGGTAGAGTCCAGTGTGTGGGTAGAGTCCAGTGTGTGGGTAGAGTCCAGTGTGTGGGTAGAGTCCAGTGTGTGGGTAGAGTCCAGTGTGTGGGTAGAGTCCAGTGTGTGGGTAGAGTCCAGTGTGTGGGTAGAGTCCAGTGTGTGGGTAGAGTCCAGTGTGTGGGTAGAGTCCAGTGTGTGGGTAGAGTCCAGTGTGTGGGTAGAGTCCAGTGTGTGGGTAGAGTCCAGTGTGTGGGTAGAGTCCAGTGTGTGGGTAGAGTCCAGTGTGTGGGTAGAGTCCAGTGTGTGGGTAGAGTCCAGTGTGTGGGTAGAGTCCAGTGTGTGGGTAGAGTCCAGTGTGTGGGTAGAGTCCAGTGTGTGGGTAGAGTCCAGTGTGTGGGTAGAGTCCAGTGTGTGGGTAGAGTCCAGTGTGTGGGTAGAGTCCAGTGTGTGGGTAGAGTCCAGTGTGTGGGTAGAGTCCAGTGTGTGGGTAGAGTCCAGTGTGTGGGTAGAGTCCAGTGTGTGGGTAGAGTCCAGTGTGTGGGTAGAGTCCAGTGTGTGGGTAGAGTCCAGTGTGTGGGTAGAGTCCAGTGTGTGGGTAGAGTCCAGTGTGTGGGTAGAGTCCAGTGTGTGGGTAGAGTCCAGTGTGTGGGTAGAGTCCAGTGTGTGGGTAGAGTCCAGTGTGTGGGTAGAGTCCAGTGTGTGGGTAGAGTCCAGTGTGTGGGTAGAGTCCAGTGTGTGGGTAGAGTCCAGTGTGTGGGTAGAGTCCAGTGTGTGGGTAGAGTCCAGTGTGTGGGTAGAGTCCAGTGTGTGGGTAGAGTCCAGTGTGTGGGTAGAGTCCAGTGTGTGGGTAGAGTCCAGTGTGTGGGTAGAGTCCAGTGTGTGGGTAGAGTCCAGTGTGTGGGTAGAGTCCAGTGTGTGGGTAGAGTCCAGTGTGTGGGTAGAGTCCAGTGTGTGGGTAGAGTCCAGTGTGTGGGTAGAGTCCAGTGTGTGGGTAGAGTCCAGTGTGTGGGTAGAGTCCAGTGTGTGGGTAGAGTCCAGTGTGTGGGTAGAGTCCAGTGTGTGGGTAGAGTCCAGTGTGTGGGTAGAGTCCAGTGTGTGGGTAGAGTCCAGTGTGTGGGTAGAGTCCAGTGTGTGGGTAGAGTCCAGTGTGTGGGTAGAGTCCAGTGTGTGGGTAGAGTCCAGTGTGTGGGTAGAGTCCAGTGTGTGGGTAGAGTCCAGTGTGTGGGTAGAGTCCAGTGTGTGGGTAGAGTCCAGTGTGTGGGTAGAGTCCAGTGTGTGGGTAGAGTCCAGTGTGTGGTAGAGTCCAGTGTGTGGGTAGAGTCCAGTGTGTGGGTAGAGTCCAGTGTGTGGGTAGAGTCCAGTGTGTGGGTAGAGTCCAGTGTGTGGGTAGAGTCCAGTGTGTGGGGTAGAGTCCAGTGTGTGGGTAGAGTCCAGTGTGTGGGTAGAGTCCAGTGTGTGGGTAGAGTCCAGTGTGTGGGTAGAGTCCAGTGTGTGGGTAGAGTCCAGTGTGTGGGTAGAGTCCAGTGTGTGGGTAGAGTCCAGTGTGTGGGTAGAGTCCAGTGTGTGGGTAGAGTCCAGTGTGTGGGTAGAGTCCAGTGTGTGGGTAGAGTCCAGTGTGTGGGTAGAGTCCAGTGTGTGGGTAGAGTCCAGTGTGTGGGTAGAGTCCAGTGTGTGGGTAGAGTCCAGTGTGTGGGTAGAGTCCAGTGTGTGGGTAGAGTCCAGTGTGTGGGTAGAGTCCAGTGTGTGGGTAGAGTCCAGTGTGTGGGTAGAGTCCAGTGTGGGGTAGAGTCCAGTGTGTGGGTAGAGTCCAGTGTGTGGGTAGAGTCCAGTGTGTGGGTAGAGTCCAGTGTGTGGGTAGAGTCCAGTGTGTGGGTAGAGTCCAGTGTGTGGGTAGAGTCCAGTGTGTGGGTAGAGTCCAGTGTGTGGGTAGAGTCCAGTGTGTGGGTAGAGTCCAGTGTGTGGGTAGAGTCCAGTGTGTGGGTAGAGTCCAGTGTGTGGGTAGAGTCCAGTGTGTGGGTAGAGTCCAGTGTGTGGGTAGAGTCCAGTGTGTGGGTAGAGTCCAGTGTGTGGGTAGAGTCCAGTGTGTGGGTAGAGTCCAGTGTGTGGGTAGAGTCCAGTGTGTGGGTAGAGTCCAGTGTGTGGGTAGAGTCCAGTGTGTGGGTAGAGTCCAGTGTGTGGGTAGAGTCCAGTGTGTGGGTAGAGTCCAGTGTGTGGGTAGAGTCCAGTGTGTGGGTAGAGTCCAGTGTGTGGGTAGAGTCCAGTGTGTGGGTAGAGTCCAGTGTGTGGGTAGAGTCCAGTGTGTGGGTAGAGTCCAGTGTGTGGGTAGAGTCCAGTGTGTGGGTAGAGTCCAGTGTGTGGGTAGAGTCCAGTGTGTGGGTAGAGTCCAGTGTGTGGGTAGAGTCCAGTGTGTGGGTAGAGTCCAGTGTGTGGGTAGAGTCCAGTGTGTGGGTAGAGTCCAGTGTGTGGGTAGAGTCCAGTGTGTGGGTAGAGTCCAGTGTGTGGGTAGAGTCCAGTGTGTGGGTAGAGTCCAGTGTGTGGGTAGAGTCCAGTGTGTGGGTAGAGTCCAGTGTGTGGGTAGAGTCCAGTGTGTGGGTAGAGTCCAGTGTGTGGGTAGAGTCCAGTGTGTGGGTAGAGTCCAGTGTGTGGGTAGAGTCCAGTGTGTGGGTAGAGTCCAGTGTGTGGGTAGAGTCCAGTGTGTGGGTAGAGTCCAGTGTGTGGGTAGAGTCCAGTGTGTGGGTAGAGTCCAGTGTGTGGGTAGAGTCCAGTGTGTGGGTAGAGTCCAGTGTGTGGGTAGAGTCCAGTGTGTGGGTAGAGTCCAGTGTGTGGGTAGAGTCCAGTGTGTGGGTAGAGTCCAGTGTGTGGGTAGAGTCCAGTGTGTGGGTAGAGTCCAGTGTGTGGGTAGAGTCCAGTGTGTGGGTAGAGTCCAGTGTGTGGGTAGAGTCCAGTGTGTGGGTAGAGTCCAGTGTGTGGGTAGAGTCCAGTGTGTGGGTAGAGTCCAGTGTGTGGGTAGAGTCCAGTGTGTGGGTAGAGTCCAGTGTGTGGGTAGAGTCCAGTGTGTGGGTAGAGTCCAGTGTGTGGGTAGAGTCCAGTGTGTGGGTAGAGTCCAGTGTGTGGGTAGAGTCCAGTGTGTGGGTAGAGTCCAGTGTGTGGGTAGAGTCCAGTGTGTGGGTAGAGTCCAGTGTGTGGGTAGAGTCCAGTGTGTGGGTAGAGTCCAGTGTGTGGGTAGAGTCCAGTGTGTGGGTAGAGTCCAGTGTGTGGGTAGAGTCCAGTGTGTGGGTAGAGTCCAGTGTGTGGGTAGAGTCCAGTGTGTGGGTAGAGTCCAGTGTGTGGGTAGAGTCCAGTGTGTGGGTAGAGTCCAGTGTGTGGGTAGAGTCCAGTGTGTGGGTAGAGTCCAGTGTGTGGGTAGAGTCCAGTGTGTGGGTAGAGTCCAGTGTGTGG
>CM062495.1:53265229-53275229 GCA_031479575.1 Coregonus ussuriensis | reverse complement strand
AATGATGGAGCCGAGTTTGCCTTTTTTCCCAAAATATCATTTAAGGTGCTCCAAAGCTTTTTACTATCATTCATTATAACATTTATTTTTGTTTCATAGTGTAGTTAATTTTTATTTAGTTTAGTCACATGATTTCTTAATTTGCAGTACGTTTGCCAATCAGTTGGGCTGCCAGACTTATTTGCCGTACCTTTTGCCTCATCCCTCTCAACCATACCATTTTTCAATTCCTCGTCAATCCAAGGGGATTTAACAGTTTTTACAGTCATTTTCTTAACGGGTGCATGCTTATTAGTAACTGGAATAAGCAATTTCATAATTGTGTCAAGTGCAGTGTCTGTTTGCTCCTCATTACACACCATTGACCAACAAATATTCTTTACATCATCAACATATGAATCACTACAAAACGTATTGTATGACCTCTTATACACTATATTAGGCCCAGCCTTTGGAACTTTGGTTTTCCTAGATACGGCTACTATATTGTGATCACTACATCCTATGGATTTGGATACTAATTTAAAGCAACATTTCTGCAGCATTAGTAAAGATTTGATCAATACATGTTGATGATTTCATTCCTGTGCTGTTTGTAAATATCCTGGTAGGTTGACTGATAACCTGAACCAGGTTGCAGACACTGGCAACAGTTTGAAGTTTATTCTTGACTGGGCAGCTTGATGAGAGCCAGTCAATATTTAAAGCACCCAGAAAATATACCTCTCTGTTGATATCACATACATTATCAAGCATTTCACACATGTTATCCAGATACTGACTGTTAGCACTTGGTGGTCTATTGCAGCTTCCCACCAGAATGGGCTTTAGGTGAGGCAGATGAACCTGTAGCCATATTACTTCAACAGTATTTAACATGAGATCCTCTCTTAGCTTTACATGAATGTGGTTCTGAGTATAGACCGCAACACCGCCCCCCATGGCATTTCTGTCTTTTCGGTAGATGTTATAACCATGTATTGCTACCACTGTATCATCATTGGGGCGGCAGGTAGCTTAGTGGGTAAGAGCGTTGTGCCAGTAACCGAAAGGTCGCTGGTTCTAATCCCCAAGCTGACTAGGTGAAAAATCTGTCGATGTGCCCTTAAGCAAGGCACTTAACCCTAATTGCTCCTGTAAATCGCTCTGGATAAGAGCGTCTGCTAAATGACGTAAATGTAAATCAAAGGTATTATCTAACTGAGTTTCAGAGATAGTCAGAATATGAATGGCATCTGTTACAAGCAAGTTATTGACTTCATAGACCTTGTTTCTCAGGCTGCATATGTTAATATGGGCTATTTTTAGCACTTTTCTGGGTTGCTTGATTTTTTTTCATGCTTTACTGGGAAGCTTATCATAAGTAGACATGCTCATGTTATTTATATTGGAGCTGATAGTGCAGGGTGAGCTGCACACAGTGGACTTCCTACTAGGGCGCACCACCTCAGTCTTAACAGTATCACTCTGGTTGATAGGCACATGATTACTGTATACAATAGCTGTTGGCTCAGCAGAGGCATTCAGGGCAGTTAGAGGGACATAAATTAAAGTTACTTTCATTGTGTCTTCCAACGCCCCTGGTATAATGTAACATTTGATGCAGCATTATGACGACTCATTGTCACAATGGTAGGGATTAACTGAGATGGTCTTGGGTCACTGATAAGTCAATGTTTCAACGCAGCCTTGTGGTGGATGGGTGTAATCCCATGTCTCTGGATCCAACGGTCACGTGTTCAAATCCCAGTGGTAGACACCGCCATGACTCTGGATACCGAAGGTCGCATGTTCTATCCCAGTGTATATAGCTACTGACCCTGGAACTGACCCTGTATATAGCTACTGACCCTGGAACTGACCCTGTATATAGCTACTGACCCTGGAACTGTCCCTGTATATAGCTACTGACCCTGGAACTGTCCCTGTATATAGCTACTGACCCCGGAACTGTCCCTGTATATAGCTACTGACCCTGGAACTGTCCCTGTATATAGCTACTGACCCTGGAACTGACCCTGTATATAGCTACTGACCCTGGAACTGACCCTGTATATAGCTACTGACCCTGGAACTGTCCCTGTATATAGCTACTGACCCCGGAACTGACCCTGTATATAGCTACTGACCCCGGAACTGTCCCTGTATATAGCTACTGACCCTGGAACTGACCCTGTATATAGAACTGACCCCGGAACTGACCCTGTATATAGCTACTGACCCTGGAACTGACCCTGTATATAGCTACTGACCCCGGAACTGTCCCTGTATATAGCTACTGACCCTGGAACTGACCCTGTATATAGCTACTGACCCTGGAACTGTCCCTGTATATAGCTACTGACCCTGGAACGGACCCTGTATATAGCTACTGACCCTGGAACGGACCCTGTATATAGCTACTGACCCTGGAACCGTCCCTGTATATAGCTACTGACCCTGGAACTGACCCTGTATATAGCTACTGACTCTGGATCTGTCCCTGTATATAGCTACTGACCCTGGAACTGTCCCTGTATATAGCTACTGACCCTGGAACTGACCCTGTATATAGCTACTGACCCTGGAACTGACCCTGTATATAGCTACTGACCCTGGAACTGTCCCTGTATATAGCTACTGACCCTGGAACTGTCCCTGTATATAGCTACTGACCCTGGAACTGACCCTGTATATAGCTACTGACCCTGGAACTGTCCCTGTATATAACTACTGACCCTGGAACGGACCCTGTATATAGCTACTGACCCCGGAACTGTCCCTGTATATAGCTACTGACCCTGGAACTGACCCTGTATATAGCTACTGACCCTGGAACTGTCCCTGTATATAGCTACTGACCCTGGAACTGACCCTGTATTTATCTTACCATACTTTCTGGTGTTCTTATTTCTATTTCTGGTGTTTTTGCTCTACTTGACTTTTCAATTTTTTATAGTACTACTGATATTGATTACTACTGATATTGATTACTACTGATATTGATTACTGTATTGTTGGGAAAGAGCAAGCAAGAAATACATTTCACTGTACTTGTACACGTGACAATAAAACTTGAAACTTGAAACACACACACACATACACAATACACACTTACACAATATACACAATACACAATACACAATACACAATACACAATACACACACACAATATACACGATAAACACAATACACACATACACAATACATACAACACACAATACACACATACACAATATACGCAATACACGCAATACACAAAATACACACAATACACACAATACACACAATACACACAATACACACAATGCACACAATACACAATACACACACACAATACACATACACACATACAAAATACACACAATACACACAATACACACAATGCACACAATGCACACAATACACACAATACACACAATACACACATACACAAAACACACAATACACACAATACACACAATACACACAATACACACAATACACAATACACACACACACACAATATACAATATACACAATACACAACAAACACACAATACACACAATATACACAATACACAATGCACACAATACACACAATACGAAATACGCAATACAAACTTACAGTGAGGGAAAAAAGTATTTGATCCCCTGCTGATTTTGTACGTTTGCCCACTGACAAAGACATAATCAGTCTATAATTTTAACTGAATAACAACAACAAAATCCAGAAAAACGCATGTCAAAAATGTTATAAGTTGATTTGCATTTTAATGAGGTAAATAAGTATTTGACCCCTCTGCAAAACATGACATAGTACTTGGTGGCAAAACTTGGTGGCAAAACCCGTTTCTTGTAGTTGGCCACCAGGTTTGCACACATCTCAGGAGGGATTTTGTTCCACTCCTCTTTGCAGATCTTCTCCAAGTCATTAAGGTTTTGAGGCTGATGTTTGGCAACTCGAACCTTCAGCTCCCTCCACAGATTTTCTATGGGATTAAGGTCTGGAGACTGGCTAGGCCACTCCAGGACCTTAATGTGCTTCTTCTTGAGCCACTCCTTTGTTGCCTTGGCCATGTGTTTTGGGTCATTGTCATGCTGGAATACCCTTCCACAACCAATTTTCAATGCCCTGGCCGAGGGAAGGAGGTTCTCACCCTTGATTTGACGGTACATGGCCCCGTCCATCGTCCCTTTGATGCTGTGAAGTTGTCCTGTCCCCTTAGCAGAAAAACACCCCCAAAGCATAATGTTTCCACCTCCATGTTTGACGGTGGGTATAGTGTTCTTGGGGTCATAGGCAGCATTCCTCCTCCTCCAAACACGGCGAGTTGAGTTGATGCCAAAGAGCTCCATTTTGGTCTCATCTGACCACAACACTTTCACCCAGTTCTCCTCTGAATCATTTAGATGTTCATTGGCAAACTACAGACGGGCCTGTATACAGTATGTGCTTTCTTGAGCAGGGGGACCTTGCGGGCGTTGCAGGATTTCAGTGCTTCACGGCGTAGTGTGTTACCAATAGTTTTCTTGGTGACTATGTTCCCAGCTGCCTTGAGATCATTGACAAGATCCTCCCGTGTAGTTCTGGGCTGATTCCTCACCGATCTCATGATCATTGCAACTCCACGAGGTGAGGTCTTGCATGGAGCCCCAGGCCGAGGGAGATTGACAGTTATTTTGTGTTTCTTCCATTTGCGAATAATCGCACCAACTGTTGTCACCTTCTCACCAAGCTGCTTGGCGATGGTCTTGTAGCCCATTCCAGCCTTGTGTAGGTCTACAAATCTTGTCCCTGACATCCTTGGAGAGCTCTTTGGTCTTGGCCATGGTGGAGAGTTTGGAATCTGATTGATTGATTGCTTCTGTGGACAGGTGTCTTTTATACAGGTAACAAGCTGAGATTAGGAGCACTCCCTTTAAGAGTGTGCTCCTAATCTCAGCTCGTTACCTGTATAAAAGACACCTGGGAGCCAGACATCTTTCTGATTGAGAGGGGGTCAAATACTTATTTCCCTCATTAAAATGCAAATCAATTTACAACATTTTTGACATGCGTTTTTCTGGATTTTTTTGTTGTTATTCTGTCTCTCACTGTTCAAATAAACCTACCATTAAAAGTATAGACTGATCATTTCTTTGTCAGTGGGCAAACGTACAAAATCAGCAGGGGATCAAATACTTTTCCCCCTCACTGTACATGCATACACAATACACATATACACAATACACATATACACAATACACAATACACAGTGGTGGGGGCTTTTCTGCCTGCATCAGACTGTCTTCTAGGGCAGTCTGTGTGGTAGAGAGTGTTGTAGCGCTGCTTTAAAAACAGAGTGAGAAATAGAACGGAAGAGAAATGAGAAGGGGAGAAATAAAAGATGAACAGAATGCAGAAAAAGAAAAGCTCAGGGCCTTGGGTCTGAACTCCTCCTAGATTTCCTGACAGAAACACCTCAGGGCGGTGAAGATGGAGATGGTGCGGAAGTGTAGCGCTCCTTTAAAAAAAAAGAAAAATAGATGTTTTAAATAGAATTGAAGACAGGGGAAAAGAAGAGGGGTTTGATGAACAGAATGTAGAGAAAGAAAAGCTCAGGGCCTTGGGTCTGAACTCCTCCCTATGCAACTGGATCCTAGATTTCCTGACGGAAAGACCCCAGGTGTTGAATGTAAGCAACATCACCTCCGCCATGCTGATCTTCAACACGAGGACCCCTCAGGGGTGCGTGCTCAGCCCCCTCCTGTACTCCCTGTTCACCCATGACTGCGTGGCCAAGCACGACTCCTACTCAATCGTCAAGTTTGCTGATGACACGACAATGGTAGGCCTGATTACTACCAATGATGAGACCGCCTACAGGGAGGTGAGAGCCCTGGCGGAGTGGTGCCAGGAAAATACCCTCTCCCTCAACGTCAACAAAACGAAGGAGCTGATCGTGGACTACAGGAGACAGCAGAGAGAGCACGCCCCGTCCACATCGACTGGGCCGCAGTGGAGAGGATCAAAAGCACATCACTGAGGACCAGAAATTGTCTCGCCACAACGGGGTGAAGAAGGCGCAACAGCCTACAACATCAGGCGGCTGAAGAAATTCGACATGGCCCCTAAGACCCTCACAAACTTCTACAGATGCACCATTGAGAGCATCCTGTCAGGCTGCATCACCGCCTGGTGTGGCAACTGCTCCGCCCTCAACCTCAGGGCTCGCCAGAGGGTTTTACGGTCAGTCCAACGCATCGTAAGGGGCACGCTGCATGCCCTTCAGGATATTTACGGCACTCGGTGTCAAAGGCCAAGAAGATCATTAAGGACAGTCACCCGAGCCACAGACTTTTCACTAGGCTACCGTCTGACCCACAGAGACATTACAGGTGCATCAGAGCCAAAACCAAGAGACTAAAAAACTGCTTCTATTACCAGACCATCAGACTGTTGAACAGCTTCTATTACCATCAGACTGTTGAACAGCTTCTATTACCATCAGACTGTTGAACAGCTTCTATTACCATCAGACTGTTGAACAGCTTCTATTACCATCAGACTGTTGAACAGCTTCTATTACCATCAGACTGTTGAACAGCTTCTATTACCAGACCATCAGACTGTTGAACAGCTTCTATTACCATCAGACTGTTGAACAGCTTCTATTACCATCAGACTGTTGAACAGCTTCTATTACCATCAGACTGTTGAACAGCTTCTATTACCATCAGACTGTTGAACAGCTTCTATTACCATCAGACTGTTGAACAGCTTCTATTACCATCAGACTGTTGAACAGCTTCTATTACCATCAGACTGTTGAACAGCTTCTATTACCATCAGACTGTTGGACAGCTTCTATTACCATCAGACTGTTGAACAGCTTCTATTACCATCAGACTGTTGAACAGCTTCTATTACCATCAGACTGTTGAACAGCTTCTATTACCATCAGACTGTTGAACAGCTTCTATTACCATCAGACTGTTGAACAGCTTCTATTACCAGGCCATCAGACTGTTGGACAGCTTCTATTACCAGGCCATCAGACTGTTGAACAGCTTCTATTACCAGGCCATCAGACTGTTGGACAGCTTCTATTACCATCAGACTGTTAAACAGCTTCTATTACCATCAGACTGTTGAACAGCTTCTATTACCATCAGACTGTTGAACAGCTTCTATTACCATCAGACTGTTGAACAGCTTCTATTACCATCAGACTGTTGAACAGCTTCTATTACCACCAGACTGTTGAACAGCTTCTATTACCATCAGACTGTTGAACAGCTTCTATTACCATCAGACTGTTGAACAGCTTCTATTACCATCAGACTGTTGAACAGCTTCTATTACCATCAGACTGTTGAACAGCTTCTATTACCATCAGACTGTTGAACAGCTTCTATTACCATCAGACTGTTGAACAGCTTCTATTACCATCAGACTGTTGAACAGCTTCTATTACCATCAGACTGTTGAACAGCTTCTATTACCATCAGACTGTTGAACAGCTTCTATTACCATCAGACTGTTGAACAGCTTCTATTACCACCAGACTGTTGAACAGCTTCTATTACCATCAGACTGTTGAACAGCTTCTATTACCACCAGACTGTTGAACAGCTTCTATTACCAGACCATCAGACTGTTTAACAGCTTCTATTACCATCAGACTGTTGAACAGCTTCTATTACCATCAGTCTGTTGAACAGCTTCTATTACCATCAGACTGTTGAACAGCTTCTATTACCATCAGACTGTTGAACAGCTTCTATTACCATCAGACTGTTGAACAGCTTCTATTACCATCAGACTGTTGAACAGCTTCTATTACCATCAGACTGTTGAACAGCTTCTATTACCATCAGACTGTTGAACAGCTTCTATTACCATCAGACTGTTGAACAGCTTCTATTACCATCAGACTGTTGAACAGCTTCTATTACCAGGCCATCAGACTGTTGAACAGCTTCTATTACCATCAGACTGTTGAACAGCTTCTATTACCATCAGACTGTTGAACAGCTTCTATTACCATCAGACTGTTGAACAGCTTCTATTACCATCAGACTGTTGAACAGCTTCTATTACCATCAGACTGTTGAACAGCTTCTATTACCATCAGACTGTTGAACAGCTTCTATTACCATCAGACTGTTGAACAGCTTCTATTACCATCAGACTGTTGAACAGCTTCTATTACCATCAGACTGTTGAACAGCGTCTATTACCATCAGACTGTTGGACAGCTTCTATTACCATCAGACTGTTGAACAGCTTCTATTACCATCAGACTGTTGAACAGCTTCTATTACCATCAGACTGTTGAACAGCTTCTATTACCATCAGACTGTTGAACAGCTTCTATTACCATCAGACTGTTGAACAGCTTCTATTACCATCAGACTGTTGAACAGCTTCTATTACCACCAGACTGTTGAACAGCTTCTATTACCATCAGACTGTTGAACAGCTTCTATTACCATCAGACTGTTGAACAGCTTCTATTACCATCAGACTGTTGAACAGCTTCTATTACCATCAGACTGTTGAACAGCTTCTATTACCATCAGACTGTTGAACAGCTTCTATTACCATCAGACTGTTGAACAGCTTCTATTACCATCAGACTGTTGAACAGCTTCTATTACCATCAGACTGTTGAACAGCTTCTATTACCATCAGACTGTTGAACAGCTTCTATTACCATCAGACTGTTGGACAGCTTCTATTACCATCAGACTGTTGAACAGCTTCTATTACCATCAGACTGTTGAACAGCTTCTATTACCATCAGACTGTTGAACAGCTTCTATTACCATCAGACTGTTGAACAGCTTCTATTACCATCAGACTGTTGAACAGCTTCTATTACCAGGCCATCAGACTGTTGGACAGCTTCTATTACCAGGCCATCAGACTGTTGAACAGCTTCTATTACCAGGCCATCAGACTGTTGGACAGCTTCTATTACCATCAGACTGTTAAACAGCTTCTATTACCATCAGACTGTTGAACAGCTTCTATTACCATCAGACTGTTGAACAGCTTCTATTACCATCAGACTGTTGAACAGCTTCTATTACCATCAGACTGTTGAACAGCTTCTATTACCACCAGACTGTTGAACAGCTTCTATTACCATCAGACTGTTGAACAGCTTCTATTACCATCAGACTGTTGAACAGCTTCTATTACCATCAGACTGTTGAACAGCTTCTATTACCATCAGACTGTTGAACAGCTTCTATTACCATCAGACTGTTGAACAGCTTCTATTACCATCAGACTGTTGAACAGCTTCTATTACCATCAGACTGTTGAACAGCTTCTATTACCATCAGACTGTTGAACAGCTTCTATTACCATCAGACTGTTGAACGGCTTCTATTACCATCAGACTGTTGAACAGCTTCTATTACCACCAGACTGTTGAACAGCTTCTATTACCATCAGACTGTTGAACAGCTTCTATTACCACCAGACTGTTGAACAGCTTCTATTACCAGACCATCAGACTGTTTAACAGCTTCTATTACCAGACCATCAGACTGTTGAACAGCTTCTATTACCAGACCATCAGACTGTTGAACAGCTTCTATTACCATCAGACTGTTGAACAGCTTCTATTACCATCAGACTGTTGAACAGCTTCTATTACCATCAGACTGTTGAACAGCTTCTATTACCATCAGACTGTTGAACAGCTTCTATTACCATCAGACTGTTGAACAGCTTCTATTACCATCAGACTGTTGAACAGCTTCTATTACCATCAGACTGTTGGACAGCTTCTATTACCATCAGACTGTTGAACAGCTTCTATTACCATCAGACTGTTGAACAGCTTCTATTACCAGACCATCAGACTGTTGAACAGCTTCTATTACCATCAGACTGTTGAACAGCTTCTATTACCAGACCATCAGACTGTTGAACAGCTTCTATTACCATCAGACTGTTGAACAGCTTCTATTACCATCAGACTGTTGAACAGCTTCTATTACCAGACCATCAGACTGTTGAACAGCTTCTATTACCATCAGA
>CM062495.1:53190475-53259729 GCA_031479575.1 Coregonus ussuriensis | reverse complement strand
ACATGGCTATATACAGGAAGTAGCGGGAAGTACATGGCTATATACAGGAAGATAATAGAGTAAACATGGCTATATATACAGGTAGTAGAAAATTTGACATGGCTATATACAGGTAGTAGAATAACATGGCTTTATAAATACAGGAAGTAGAAAAGGGGTAACATGGCTAAGATACACCGGAAGTAGAGAAAATAACATGCCAGCTATATATACAGGAAGGAGTAGGGGTAAAGGTAACATAGCTATTTTTTATTACAGGATTTGACCCCTGTAGGACTAGACAACAGGAGTAGCTAATTATACTGTAGGCAGCAGGGTAAGGTAGGGGTAAAAAGGGTCTAGACAACAGGATAGATAATAGACAGTAGCAGCAAGTATACTGTAAGTAGGGGTAAAGGGACTAGACAACAGGATAGAGAAATAGACAGTAGCAGCAGTATACTGTAGGTAGGGGTAAAGTGACTAGACAACAGGATAGATAATAGACAGTAGCAGCAGTATACTGTAGGTAGGGGTAAAGTGACTAGACAACAGGATAGATAATAGACAGTAGCAGCAGTATACTGTAGGTAGGGGTAAAGTGACTAGACAACAGGATAGATAATAGACAGTAGCAGCAGTATACTGTAGGTAGGGGTAAAGTGACTAGACAACAGGATAGATAATAGACAGTAGCAGCAGTATACTGTAGGTAGGGGTAAAGTGACTAGACAACAGGATAGATAATAGACAGTAGCAGCAGTATACTGTAGGTAGGGGTTAAAGTGACTAGACAACCAGGATAGATAATAGACAGTAGCAGCAGTATACTGTAGGTAGGGGTAAAGTGACTAGACAACAGGATAGATAATAGACAGTAGCAGCAGTATACTGTAGGTAGGGGTAAAGTGACTAGACAACAGGATAGATAATAGACAGTAGCAGCAGTATACTGTAGGTAGGGGTAAAGTGACTAGGCAACAGGATAGATAATAGACAGTAGCAGCAGTATACTGTAGGTAGGGGTAAAGTGACTAGACAACAGGATAGATAATAGACAGTAGCAGCAGTATACTGTAGGTAGGGGTAAAGTGACTAGGACAACAGGATAGATAATAGACAGTAGCAGCAGTATACTGTAGGTAGGGGTAAAGTGACTAGGACAACAGGATAGATAATAGACAGTAGCAGCAGTATACTGTAGGTAGGGGTAAAGTGACTAGACAACAGGATAGATAATAGACAGTAGCAGCAGTATACTGTAGGTAGGGGTAAAGTGACTAGACAACAGGATAGATAATAGACAGTAGCAGCAGTATACTGTAGGTAGGGGTAAAGTGACTAGGCAACAGGATAGATAATAGACAGTAGCAGCAGTATACTGTAGGTAGGGGTAAAGTGACTAGGACAACAGGATAGATAATAGACAGTAGCAGCAGTATACTGTAGGTAGGGGTAAAGGGACTAGACAACAGGATAGATAATAGACAGTAGCAGCAGTATACTGTAGGTAGGGGTAAAGTGACTAGGACAACAGGATAGATAATAGACAGTAGCAGCAGTATACTGTAGGTAGGGGTAAAGTGACTAGGCAACAGGATAGATAATAGACAGTAGCAGCAGTATACTGTAGGTAGGGGTAAAGTGACTAGGCAACAGGATAGATAATAGACAGTAGCAGCAGTATACTGTAGGTAGGGGTAAAGTGACTAGCAACAGGATAGATAATAGACAGTAGCAGCAGTATACTGTAGGTAGGGGTAAAGTGACTAGGCAACAGGATAGATAATAGACAGTAGCAGCAGTATACTGTAGGTAGGGGTAAAGTGACTAGGCAACAGGATAGATAATAGACAGTAGCAGCAGTATACTGTAGGTAGGGGGTAAAGGGACTAGACAACAGGATAGATAATAGACAGTAGCAGCAGTATACTGTAGGTAGGGGTAAAGTGACTAGGCAACAGGATAGATAATAGACAGTAGCAGCAGTATACTGTAGGTAGGGGTAAAGTGACTAGGCAACAGGATAGATAATAGACAGTAGCAGCAGTATACTGTAGGTAGGGGTAAAGGGACTAGACAACAGGATAGATAATAGACAGTAGCAGCAGTATACTGTAGGTAGGGGTAAAGTGACTAGACAACAGGATAGATAATAGACAGTAGCAGCAGTATACTGTAGGTAGGGGTAAAGTGACTAGACAACAGGATAGATAATAGACAGTAGCAGCAGTATACTGTAGGTAGGGGTAAAGTGACTAGACAACAGGATAGATAATAGACAGTAGCAGCAGTATACTGTAGGTAGGGGTAAAGTGACTAGACAACAGGATAGATAATAGACAGTAGCAGCAGTATACTGTAGGTAGGGGTAAAGTGACTAGGCAACAGGATAGATAATAGACAGTAGCAGCAGTATACTGTAGGTAGGGGTAAAGTGACTAGGACAACAGGATAGATAATAGACAGTAGCAGCAGTATACTGTAGGTAGGGGTAAAGTGACTAGACAACAGGATAGATAATAGACAGTAGCAGCAGTATACTGTAGGTAGGGGTAAAGTGACTAGACAACAGGATAGATAATAGACAGTAGCAGCAGTATACTGTAGGTAGGGGTAAAGTGACTAGACAACAGGATAGATAATAGACAGTAGCAGCAGTATACTGTAGGTAGGGGTAAAGTGACTAGACAACAGGATAGATAATAGACAGTAGCAGCAGTATACTGTAGGTAGGGGTAAAGTGACTAGACAACAGGATAGATAATAGACAGTAGCAGCAGTATACTGTAGGTAGGGGTAAAGTGACTAGACAACAGGATAGATAATAGACAGTAGCAGCAGTATACTGTAGGTAGGGGGTAAAGTGACTACACAACAGGATAGATAATAGACAGTAGCAGCAGTATACTGTAGGTAGGGGTAAAGTGACTAGACAACAGGATAGATAATAGACAGTAGCAGCAGTATACTGTAGGTAGGGGTAAAGTGACTAGACAACAGGATAGATAATAGACAGTAGCAGCAGTATACTGTAGGTAGGGGTAAAGTGACTAGGACAACAGGATAGATAATAGACAGTAGCAGCAGTATACTGTAGGTAGGGGTAAAGTGACTAGGCAACAGGATAGATAATAGACAGTAGCAGCAGTATACTGTAGGTAGGGGTAAAGTGACTAGACAACAGGATAGATATAGACAGTAGCAGCAGTGTATGTTGTGGGAAGTGTAGTGTGATAATCAGTGAAGTGCAGGTGTACGTGAGTATGTGTGAGTAGTGTGTGTAAAGTTGTGTTGTGTGTCAGTAGGCAGTTGTGAGTGTGTGGGTGTTTGTGTTGTGGAGTGTGTGGGTAGTATGAATGTGTGTGTGGCTGTGTAAGAGTAGTGTGTGGTGAGTCAGTTGTGTAGAGTCCAGTGTGTGTGGTAGAGTCCAGTGTTGGTGGGTAGAGTCCAGTGTGTGGGTAGAGTCCAGTGTGTGGGTAGAGTCCAGTGTGTGGGTAGAGTCCAGTGTGTGGGTAGAGTCCAGTGTGTGGGTAGAGTCCAGTGTGTGGGTAGAGTCCAGTGTGTGGGTAGAGTCCAGTGTGTGGGTAGAGTCCAGTGTGTGGGTAGAGTCCAGTGTGTGGGTAGAGTCCAGTGTGTGGGTAGAGTCCAGTGTGTGGGTAGAGTCCAGTGTGTGGGTAGAGTCCAGTGTGTGGGTAGAGTCCAGTGTGTGGGTAGAGTCCAGTGTGTGGGTAGAGTCCAGTGTGTGGGTAGAGTCCAGTGTGTGGGTAGAGTCCAGTGTGTGGGTAGAGTCCAGTGTGTGGGTAGAGTCCAGTGTGTGGGTAGAGTCCAGTGTGTGGGTAGAGTCCAGTGTGTGGGTAGAGTCCAGTGTGTGGGTAGAGTCCAGTGTGTGGGTAGAGTCCAGTGTGTGGGTAGAGTCCAGTGTGTGGGTAGAGTCCAGTGTGTGGGTAGAGTCCAGTGTGTGGGTAGAGTCCAGTGTGTGGGTAGAGTCCAGTGTGTGGGTAGAGTCCAGTGTGTGGGTAGAGTCCAGTGTGTGGGTAGAGTCCAGTGTGTGGGTAGAGTCCAGTGTGTGGGTAGAGTCCAGTGTGTGGGTAGAGTCCAGTGTGTGGGTAGAGTCCAGTGTGTGGGTAGAGTCCAGTGTGTGGGTAGAGTCCAGTGTGTGGGTAGAGTCCAGTGTGTGGGTAGAGTCCAGTGTGTGGGTAGAGTCCAGTGTGTGGGTAGAGTCCAGTGTGTGGGTAGAGTCCAGTGTGTGGGTAGAGTCCAGTGTGTGGGTAGAGTCCAGTGTGTGGGTAGAGTCCAGTGTGTGGGTAGAGTCCAGTGTGTGGGTAGAGTCCAGTGTGTGGGTAGAGTCCAGTGTGTGGGTAGAGTCCAGTGTGTGGGTAGAGTCCAGTGTGTGGGTAGAGTCCAGTGTGTGGGTAGAGTCCAGTGTGTGGGTAGAGTCCAGTGTGTGGGTAGAGTCCAGTGTGTGGGTAGAGTCCAGTGTGTGGGTAGAGTCCAGTGTGTGGGTAGAGTCCAGTGTGTGGGTAGAGTCCAGTGTGTGGGTAGAGTCCAGTGTGTGGGTAGAGTCCAGTGTGTGGGTAGAGTCCAGTGTGTGGGTAGAGTCCAGTGTGTGGGTAGAGTCCAGTGTGTGGGTAGAGTCCAGTGTGTGGGTAGAGTCCAGTGTGTGGGTAGAGTCCAGTGTGTGGGTAGAGTCCAGTGTGTGGGTAGAGTCCAGTGTGTGGGTAGAGTCCAGTGTGTGGGTAGAGTCCAGTGTGTGGGTAGAGTCCAGTGTGTGGGTAGAGTCCAGTGTGTGGGTAGAGTCCAGTGTGTGGGTAGAGTCCAGTGTGTGGGTAGAGTCCAGTGTGTGGGTAGAGTCCAGTGTGTGGGTAGAGTCCAGTGTGTGGGTAGAGTCCAGTGTGTGGGTAGAGTCCAGTGTGTGGGTAGAGTCCAGTGTGTGGGTAGAGTCCAGTGTGTGGGTAGAGTCCAGTGTGTGGGTAGAGTCCAGTGTGTGGGTAGAGTCCAGTGTGTGGGTAGAGTCCAGTGTGTGGGTAGAGTCCAGTGTGTGGGTAGAGTCCAGTGTGTGGGTAGAGTCCAGTGTGTGGGTAGAGTCCAGTGTGTGGGTAGAGTCCAGTGTGTGGGTAGAGTCCAGTGTGTGGGTAGAGTCCAGTGTGTGGGTAGAGTCCAGTGTGTGGGTAGAGTCCAGTGTGTGGGTAGAGTCCAGTGTGTGGGTAGAGTCCAGTGTGTGGGTAGAGTCCAGTGTGTGGGTAGAGTCCAGTGTGTGGGTAGAGTCCAGTGTGTGGGTAGAGTCCAGTGTGTGGGTAGAGTCCAGTGTGTGGGTAGAGTCCAGTGTGTGGGTAGAGTCCAGTGTGTGGGTAGAGTCCAGTGTGTGGGTAGAGTCCAGTGTGTGGGTAGAGTCCAGTGTGTGGGTAGAGTCCAGTGTGTGGGTAGAGTCCAGTGTGTGGGTAGAGTCCAGTGTGTGGGTAGAGTCCAGTGTGTGGGTAGAGTCCAGTGTGTGGGTAGAGTCCAGTGTGTGGGTAGAGTCCAGTGTGTGGGTAGAGTCCAGTGTGTGGGTAGAGTCCAGTGTGTGGGTAGAGTCCAGTGTGTGGGTAGAGTCCAGTGTGTGGGTAGAGTCCAGTGTGTGGGTAGAGTCCAGTGTGTGGGTAGAGTCCAGTGTGTGGGTAGAGTCCAGTGTGTGGGTAGAGTCCAGTGTGTGGGTAGAGTCCAGTGTGTGGGTAGAGTCCAGTGTGTGGGTAGAGTCCAGTGTGTGGGTAGAGTCCAGTGTGTGGGTAGAGTCCAGTGTGTGGGTAGAGTCCAGTGTGTGGGTAGAGTCCAGTGTGTGGGTAGAGTCCAGTGTGTGGGTAGAGTCCAGTGTGTGGGTAGAGTCCAGTGTGTGGGTAGAGTCCAGTGTGTGGGTAGAGTCCAGTGTGTGGGTAGAGTCCAGTGTGTGGGTAGAGTCCAGTGTGTGGGTAGAGTCCAGTGTGTGGGTAGAGTCCAGTGTGTGGGTAGAGTCCAGTGTGTGGGTAGAGTCCAGTGTGTGGGTAGAGTCCAGTGTGTGGGTAGAGTCCAGTGTGTGGGTAGAGTCCAGTGTGTGGGTAGAGTCCAGTGTGTGGGTAGAGTCCAGTGTGTGGGTAGAGTCCAGTGTGTGGGTAGAGTCCAGTGTGTGGGTAGAGTCCAGTGTGTGGGTAGAGTCCAGTGTGTGGGTAGAGTCCAGTGTGTGGGTAGAGTCCAGTGTGTGGGTAGAGTCCAGTGTGTGGGTAGAGTCCAGTGTGTGGGTAGAGTCCAGTGTGTGGGTAGAGTCCAGTGTGTGGGTAGAGTCCAGTGTGTGGGTAGAGTCCAGTGTGTGGGTAGAGTCCAGTGTGTGGGTAGAGTCCAGTGTGTGGGTAGAGTCCAGTGTGTGGGTAGAGTCCAGTGTGTGGGTAGAGTCCAGTGTGTGGGTAGAGTCCAGTGTGTGGGTAGAGTCCAGTGTGTGGGTAGAGTCCAGTGTGTGGGTAGAGTCCAGTGTGTGGGTAGAGTCCAGTGTGTGGGTAGAGTCCAGTGTGTGGGTAGAGTCCAGTGTGTGGGTAGAGTCCAGTGTGTGGGTAGAGTCCAGTGTGTGGGTAGAGTCCAGTGTGTGGGTAGAGTCCAGTGTGTGGGTAGAGTCCAGTGTGTGGGTAGAGTCCAGTGTGTGGGTAGAGTCCAGTGTGTGGGTAGAGTCCAGTGTGTGGGTAGAGTCCAGTGTGTGGGTAGAGTCCAGTGTGTGGGTAGAGTCCAGTGTGTGGGTAGAGTCCAGTGTGTGGGTAGAGTCCAGTGTGTGGGTAGAGTCCAGTGTGTGGGTAGAGTCCAGTGTGTGGGTAGAGTCCAGTGTGTGGGTAGAGTCCAGTGTGTGGGTAGAGTCCAGTGTGTGGGTAGAGTCCAGTGTGTGGGTAGAGTCCAGTGTGTGGGTAGAGTCCAGTGTGTGGGTAGAGTCCAGTGTGTGGGTAGAGTCCAGTGTGTGGGTAGAGTCCAGTGTGTGGGTAGAGTCCAGTGTGTGGGTAGAGTCCAGTGTGTGGGTAGAGTCCAGTGTGTGGGTAGAGTCCAGTGTGTGGGTAGAGTCCAGTGTGTGGGTAGAGTCCAGTGTGTGGGTAGAGTCCAGTGTGTGGGTAGAGTCCAGTGTGTGGGTAGAGTCCAGTGTGTGGGTAGAGTCCAGTGTGTGGGTAGAGTCCAGTGTGTGGGTAGAGTCCAGTGTGTGGGTAGAGTCCAGTGTGTGGGTAGAGTCCAGTGTGTGGGTAGAGTCCAGTGTGTGGGTAGAGTCCAGTGTGTGGGTAGAGTCCAGTGTGTGGGTAGAGTCCAGTGTGTGGGTAGAGTCCAGTGTGTGGGTAGAGTCCAGTGTGTGGGTAGAGTCCAGTGTGTGGGTAGAGTCCAGTGTGTGGGTAGAGTCCAGTGTGTGGGTAGAGTCCAGTGTGTGGGTAGAGTCCAGTGTGTGGGTAGAGTCCAGTGTGTGGGTAGAGTCCAGTGTGTGGGTAGAGTCCAGTGTGTGGGTAGAGTCCAGTGTGTGGGTAGAGTCCAGTGTGTGGGTAGAGTCCAGTGTGTGGGTAGAGTCCAGTGTGTGGGTAGAGTCCAGTGTGTGGGTAGAGTCCAGTGTGTGGGTAGAGTCCAGTGTGTGGGTAGAGTCCAGTGTGTGGGTAGAGTCCAGTGTGTGGGTAGAGTCCAGTGTGTGGGTAGAGTCCAGTGTGTGGGTAGAGTCCAGTGTGTGGGTAGAGTCCAGTGTGTGGGTAGAGTCCAGTGTGTGGGTAGAGTCCAGTGTGTGGGTAGAGTCCAGTGTGTGGGTAGAGTCCAGTGTGTGGGTAGAGTCCAGTGTGTGGGTAGAGTCCAGTGTGTGGGTAGAGTCCAGTGTGTGGGTAGAGTCCAGTGTGTGGGTAGAGTCCAGTGTGTGGGTAGAGTCCAGTGTGTGGGTAGAGTCCAGTGTGTGGGTAGAGTCCAGTGTGTGGGTAGAGTCCAGTGTGTGGGTAGAGTCCAGTGTGTGGGTAGAGTCCAGTGTGTGGGTAGAGTCCAGTGTGTGGGTAGAGTCCAGTGTGTGGGTAGAGTCCAGTGTGTGGGTAGAGTCCAGTGTGTGGGTAGAGTCCAGTGTGTGGGTAGAGTCCAGTGTGTGGGTAGAGTCCAGTGTGTGGGTAGAGTCCAGTGTGTGGGTAGAGTCCAGTGTGTGGGTAGAGTCCAGTGTGTGGGTAGAGTCCAGTGTGTGGGTAGAGTCCAGTGTGTGGGTAGAGTCCAGTGTGTGGGTAGAGTCCAGTGTGTGGGTAGAGTCCAGTGTGTGGGTAGAGTCCAGTGTGTGGGTAGAGTCCAGTGTGTGGGTAGAGTCCAGTGTGTGGGTAGAGTCCAGTGTGTGGGTAGAGTCCAGTGTGTGGGTAGAGTCCAGTGTGTGGGTAGAGTCCAGTGTGTGGGTAGAGTCCAGTGTGTGGGTAGAGTCCAGTGTGTGGGTAGAGTCCAGTGTGTGGGTAGAGTCCAGTGTGTGGGTAGAGTCCAGTGTGTGGGTAGAGTCCAGTGTGTGGGTAGAGTCCAGTGTGTGGGTAGAGTCCAGTGTGTGGGTAGAGTCCAGTGTGTGGGTAGAGTCCAGTGAGAGTCCAGTGTGTGGGTAGAGTCCAGTGTGTGGGTAGAGTCCAGTGTGTGGGTAGAGTCCAGTGTGTGGGTAGAGTCCAGTGTGTGGGTAGAGTCCAGTGTGTGGGTAGAGTCCAGTGTGTGGGTAGAGTCCAGTGTGTGGGTAGAGTCCAGTGTGTGGGTAGAGTCCAGTGTGTGGGTAGAGTCCAGTGTGTGGGTAGAGTCCAGTGTGTGGGTAGAGTCCAGTGTGTGGGTAGAGTCCAGTGTGTGGGTAGAGTCCAGTGTGTGGGTAGAGTCCAGTGTGTGGGTAGAGTCCAGTGTGTGGGTAGAGTCCAGTGTGTGGGTAGAGTCCAGTGTGTGGGTAGAGTCCAGTGTGTGGGTAGAGTCCAGTGTGTGGGTAGAGTCCAGTGTGTGGGTAGAGTCCAGTGTGTGGGTAGAGTCCAGTGTGTGGGTAGAGTCCAGTGTGTGGGTAGAGTCCAGTGTGTGGGTAGAGTCCAGTGTGTGGGTAGAGTCCAGTGTGTGGGTAGAGTCCAGTGTGTGGGTAGAGTCCAGTGTGTGGGTAGAGTCCAGTGTGTGGGTAGAGTCCAGTGTGTGGGTAGAGTCCAGTGTGTGGGTAGAGTCCAGTGTGTGGGTAGAGTCCAGTGTGTGGGTAGAGTCCAGTGTGTGGGTAGAGTCCAGTGTGTGGGTAGAGTCCAGTGTGTGGGTAGAGTCCAGTGTGTGGGTAGAGTCCAGTGTGTGGGTAGAGTCCAGTGTGTGGGTAGAGTCCAGTGTGTGGGTAGAGTCCAGTGTGTGGGTAGAGTCCAGTGTGTGGGTAGAGTCCAGTGTGTGGGTAGAGTCCAGTGTGTGGGTAGAGTCCAGTGTGTGGGTAGAGTCCAGTGTGTGGGTAGAGTCCAGTGTGTGGGTAGAGTCCAGTGTGTGGGTAGAGTCCAGTGTGTGGGTAGAGTCCAGTGTGTGGGTAGAGTCCAGTGTGTGGGTAGAGTCCAGTGTGTGGGTAGAGTCCAGTGTGTGGGTAGAGTCCAGTGTGTGGGTAGAGTCCAGTGTGTGGGTAGAGTCCAGTGTGTGGGTAGAGTCCAGTGTGTGGGTAGAGTCCAGTGTGTGGGTAGAGTCCAGTGTGTGGGTAGAGTCCAGTGTGTGGGTAGAGTCCAGTGTGTGGGTAGAGTCCAGTGTGTGGGTAGAGTCCAGTGTGTGGGTAGAGTCCAGTGTGTGGGTAGAGTCCAGTGTGTGGGTAGAGTCCAGTGTGTGGGTAGAGTCCAGTGTGTGGGTAGAGTCCAGTGTGTGGGTAGAGTCCAGTGTGTGGGTAGAGTCCAGTGTGTGGGTAGAGTCCAGTGTGTGGGTAGAGTCCAGTGTGTGGGTAGAGTCCAGTGTGTGGGTAGAGTCCAGTGTGTGGGTAGAGTCCAGTGTGTGGGTAGAGTCCAGTGTGTGGGTAGAGTCCAGTGTGTGGGTAGAGTCCAGTGTGTGGGTAGAGTCCAGTGTGTGGGTAGAGTCCAGTGTGTGGGTAGAGTCCAGTGTGTGGGTAGAGTCCAGTGTGTGGGTAGAGTCCAGTGTGTGGGTAGAGTCCAGTGTGTGGGTAGAGTCCAGTGTGTGGGTAGAGTCCAGTGTGTGGGTAGAGTCCAGTGTGTGGGTAGAGTCCAGTGTGTGGGTAGAGTCCAGTGTGTGGGTAGAGTCCAGTGTGTGGGTAGAGTCCAGTGTGTGGGTAGAGTCCAGTGTGTGGGTAGAGTCCAGTGTGTGGGTAGAGTCCAGTGTGTGGGTAGAGTCCAGTGTGTGGGTAGAGTCCAGTGTGTGGGTAGAGTCCAGTGTGTGGGTAGAGTCCAGTGTGTGGGTAGAGTCCAGTGTGTGGGTAGAGTCCAGTGTGTGGGTAGAGTCCAGTGTGTGGGTAGAGTCCAGTGTGTGGGTAGAGTCCAGTGTGTGGGTAGAGTCCAGTGTGTGGGTAGAGTCCAGTGTGTGGGTAGAGTCCAGTGTGTGGGTAGAGTCCAGTGTGTGGGTAGAGTCCAGTGTGTGGGTAGAGTCCAGTGTGTGGGTAGAGTCCAGTGTGTGGGTAGAGTCCAGTGTGTGGGTAGAGTCCAGTGTGTGGGTAGAGTCCAGTGTGTGGGTAGAGTCCAGTGTGTGGGTAGAGTCCAGTGTGTGGGTAGAGTCCAGTGTGTGGGTAGAGTCCAGTGTGTGGGTAGAGTCCAGTGTGTGGGTAGAGTCCAGTGTGTGGGTAGAGTCCAGTGTGTGGGTAGAGTCCAGTGTGTGGGTAGAGTCCAGTGTGTGGGTAGAGTCCAGTGTGTGGGTAGAGTCCAGTGTGTGGGTAGAGTCCAGTGTGTGGGTAGAGTCCAGTGTGTGGGTAGAGTCCAGTGTGTGGGTAGAGTCCAGTGTGTGGGTAGAGTCCAGTGTGTGGGTAGAGTCCAGTGTGTGGGTAGAGTCCAGTGTGTGGGTAGAGTCCAGTGTGTGGGTAGAGTCCAGTGTGTGGGTAGAGTCCAGTGTGTGGGTAGAGTCCAGTGTGTGGGTAGAGTCCAGTGTGTGGGTAGAGTCCAGTGTGTGGGTAGAGTCCAGTGTGTGGGTAGAGTCCAGTGTGTGGGTAGAGTCCAGTGTGTGGGTAGAGTCCAGTGTGTGGGTAGAGTCCAGTGTGTGGGTAGAGTCCAGTGTGTGGGTAGAGTCCAGTGTGTGGGTAGAGTCCAGTGTGTGGGTAGAGTCCAGTGTGTGGGTAGAGTCCAGTGTGTGGGTAGAGTCCAGTGTGTGGGTAGAGTCCAGTGTGTGGGTAGAGTCCAGTGTGTGGGTAGAGTCCAGTGTGTGGGTAGAGTCCAGTGTGTGGGTAGAGTCCAGTGTGTGGGTAGAGTCCAGTGTGTGGGTAGAGTCCAGTGTGTGGGTAGAGTCCAGTGTGTGGGTAGAGTCCAGTGTGTGGGTAGAGTCCAGTGTGTGGGTAGAGTCCAGTGTGTGGGTAGAGTCCAGTGTGTGGGTAGAGTCCAGTGTGTGGGTAGAGTCCAGTGTGTGGGTAGAGTCCAGTGTGTGGGTAGAGTCCAGTGTGTGGGTAGAGTCCAGTGTGTGGGTAGAGTCCAGTGTGTGGGTAGAGTCCAGTGTGTGGGTAGAGTCCAGTGTGTGGGTAGAGTCCAGTGTGTGGGTAGAGTCCAGTGTGTGGGTAGAGTCCAGTGTGTGGGTAGAGTCCAGTGTGTGGGTAGAGTCCAGTGTGTGGGTAGAGTCCAGTGTGTGGGTAGAGTCCAGTGTGTGGGTAGAGTCCAGTGTGTGGGTAGAGTCCAGTGTGTGGGTAGAGTCCAGTGTGTGGGTAGAGTCCAGTGTGTGGGTAGAGTCCAGTGTGTGGGTAGAGTCCAGTGTGTGGGTAGAGTCCAGTGTGTGGGTAGAGTCCAGTGTGTGGGTAGAGTCCAGTGTGTGGGTAGAGTCCAGTGTGTGGGTAGAGTCCAGTGTGTGGGTAGAGTCCAGTGTGTGGGTAGAGTCCAGTGTGTGGGTAGAGTCCAGTGTGTGGGTAGAGTCCAGTGTGTGGGTAGAGTCCAGTGTGTGGGTAGAGTCCAGTGTGTGGGTAGAGTCCAGTGTGTGGGTAGAGTCCAGTGTGTGGGTAGAGTCCAGTGTGTGGGTAGAGTCCAGTGTGTGGGTAGAGTCCAGTGTGTGGGTAGAGTCCAGTGTGTGGGTAGAGTCCAGTGTGTGGGTAGAGTCCAGTGTGTGGGTAGAGTCCAGTGTGTGGGTAGAGTCCAGTGTGTGGGTAGAGTCCAGTGTGTGGGTAGAGTCCAGTGTGTGGGTAGAGTCCAGTGTGTGGGTAGAGTCCAGTGTGTGGGTAGAGTCCAGTGTGTGGGTAGAGTCCAGTGTGTGGGTAGAGTCCAGTGTGTGGGTAGAGTCCAGTGTGTGGGTAGAGTCCAGTGTGTGGGTAGAGTCCAGTGTGTGGGTAGAGTCCAGTGTGTGGGTAGAGTCCAGTGTGTGGGTAGAGTCCAGTGTGTGGGTAGAGTCCAGTGTGTGGGTAGAGTCCAGTGTGTGGGTAGAGTCCAGTGTGTGGGTAGAGTCCAGTGTGTGGGTAGAGTCCAGTGTGTGGGTAGAGTCCAGTGTGTGGGTAGAGTCCAGTGTGTGGGTAGAGTCCAGTGTGTGGGTAGAGTCCAGTGTGTGGGTAGAGTCCAGTGTGTGGGTAGAGTCCAGTGTGTGGGTAGAGTCCAGTGTGTGGGTAGAGTCCAGTGTGTGGGTAGAGTCCAGTGTGTGGGTAGAGTCCAGTGTGTGGGTAGAGTCCAGTGTGTGGGTAGAGTCCAGTGTGTGGGTAGAGTCCAGTGTGTGGGTAGAGTCCAGTGTGTGGGTAGAGTCCAGTGTGTGGGTAGAGTCCAGTGTGTGGGTAGAGTCCAGTGTGTGGGTAGAGTCCAGTGTGTGGGTAGAGTCCAGTGTGTGGGTAGAGTCCAGTGTGTGGGTAGAGTCCAGTGTGTGGGTAGAGTCCAGTGTGTGGGTAGAGTCCAGTGTGTGGGTAGAGTCCAGTGTGTGGGTAGAGTCCAGTGTGTGGGTAGAGTCCAGTGTGTGGGTAGAGTCCAGTGTGTGGGTAGAGTCCAGTGTGTGGGTAGAGTCCAGTGTGTGGGTAGAGTCCAGTGTGTGGGTAGAGTCCAGTGTGTGGGTAGAGTCCAGTGTGTGGGTAGAGTCCAGTGTGTGGGTAGAGTCCAGTGTGTGGGTAGAGTCCAGTGTGTGGGTAGAGTCCAGTGTGTGGGTAGAGTCCAGTGTGTGGGTAGAGTCCAGTGTGTGGGTAGAGTCCAGTGTGTGGGTAGAGTCCAGTGTGTGGGTAGAGTCCAGTGTGTGGGTAGAGTCCAGTGTGTGGGTAGAGTCCAGTGTGTGGGTAGAGTCCAGTGTGTGGGTAGAGTCCAGTGTGTGGGTAGAGTCCAGTGTGTGGGTAGAGTCCAGTGTGTGGGTAGAGTCCAGTGTGTGGGTAGAGTCCAGTGTGTGGGTAGAGTCCAGTGTGTGGGTAGAGTCCAGTGTGTGGGTAGAGTCCAGTGTGTGGGTAGAGTCCAGTGTGTGGGTAGAGTCCAGTGTGTGGGTAGAGTCCAGTGTGTGGGTAGAGTCCAGTGTGTGGGTAGAGTCCAGTGTGTGGGTAGAGTCCAGTGTGTGGGTAGAGTCCAGTGTGTGGGTAGAGTCCAGTGTGTGGGTAGAGTCCAGTGTGTGGGTAGAGTCCAGTGTGTGGGTAGAGTCCAGTGTGTGGGTAGAGTCCAGTGTGTGGGTAGAGTCCAGTGTGTGGGTAGAGTCCAGTGTGTGGGTAGAGTCCAGTGTGTGGGTAGAGTCCAGTGTGTGGGTAGAGTCCAGTGTGTGGGTAGAGTCCAGTGTGTGGGTAGAGTCCAGTGTGTGGGTAGAGTCCAGTGTGTGGGTAGAGTCCAGTGTGTGGGTAGAGTCCAGTGTGTGGGTAGAGTCCAGTGTGTGGGTAGAGTCCAGTGTGTGGGTAGAGTCCAGTGTGTGGGTAGAGTCCAGTGTGTGGGTAGAGTCCAGTGTGTGGGTAGAGTCCAGTGTGTGGGTAGAGTCCAGTGTGTGGGTAGAGTCCAGTGTGTGGGTAGAGTCCAGTGTGTGGGTAGAGTCCAGTGTGTGGGTAGAGTCCAGTGTGTGGGTAGAGTCCAGTGTGTGGGTAGAGTCCAGTGTGTGGGTAGAGTCCAGTGTGTGGGTAGAGTCCAGTGTGTGGGTAGAGTCCAGTGTGTGGGTAGAGTCCAGTGTGTGGGTAGAGTCCAGTGTGTGGGTAGAGTCCAGTGTGTGGGTAGAGTCCAGTGTGTGGGTAGAGTCCAGTGTGTGGGTAGAGTCCAGTGTGTGGGTAGAGTCCAGTGTGTGGGTAGAGTCCAGTGTGTGGGTAGAGTCCAGTGTGTGGGTAGAGTCCAGTGTGTGGGTAGAGTCCAGTGTGTGGGTAGAGTCCAGTGTGTGGGTAGAGTCCAGTGTGTGGGTAGAGTCCAGTGTGTGGGTAGAGTCCAGTGTGTGGGTAGAGTCCAGTGTGTGGGTAGAGTCCAGTGTGTGGGTAGAGTCCAGTGTGTGGGTAGAGTCCAGTGTGTGGGTAGAGTCCAGTGTGTGGGTAGAGTCCAGTGTGTGGGTAGAGTCCAGTGTGTGGGTAGAGTCCAGTGTGTGGGTAGAGTCCAGTGTGTGGGTAGAGTCCAGTGTGTGTGGGTAGAGTCCAGTGTGTGGGTAGAGTCCAGTGTGTGGGTAGAGTCCAGTGTGTGGGTAGAGTCCAGTGTGTGGGTAGAGTCCAGTGTGTGGGTAGAGTCCAGTGTGTGGGTAGAGTCCAGTGTGTGGGTAGAGTCCAGTGTGTGGGTAGAGTCCAGTGTGTGGGTAGAGTCCAGTGTGTGGTAGAGTCCAGTGTGTGGGTAGAGTCCAGTGTGTGGGTAGAGTCCAGTGTGTGGGTAGAGTCCAGTGTGTGGGTAGAGTCCAGTGTGTGGGTAGAGTCCAGTGTGTGGGTAGAGTCCAGTGTGTGGGTAGAGTCCAGTGTGTGGGTAGAGTCCAGTGTGTGGGTAGAGTCCAGTGTGTGGGTAGAGTCCAGTGTGTGGGTAGAGTCCAGTGTGTGGTAGAGTCCAGTGTGTGGGTAGAGTCCAGTGTGTGGGTAGAGTCCAGTGTGTGGGTAGAGTCCAGTGTGTGGGTAGAGTCCAGTGTGTGGTAGAGTCCAGTGTGTGGGTAGAGTCCAGTGTGTGGGTAGAGTCCAGTGTGTGGGTAGAGTCCAGTGTGTGGGTAGAGTCCAGTGTGTGGGTAGAGTCCAGTGTGTGGGTAGAGTCCAGTGTGTGGGTAGAGTCCAGTGTGTGGGTAGAGTCCAGTGTGTGGGTAGAGTCCAGTGTGTGTGGGTAGAGTCCAGTGTGTGTGGGTAGAGTCCAGTGTGTGGGTAGAGTCCAGTGTGTGGGTAGAGTCCAGTGTGTGGGTAGAGTCCAGTGTGTGGGTAGAGTCCAGTGTGTGGGTAGAGTCCAGTGTGTGGGTAGAGTCCAGTGTGTGGGTAGAGTCCAGTGTGTGGGTAGAGTCCAGTGTGTGGGGTAGAGTCCAGTGAGTGTGTGGGTAGAGTCCAGTGTGTGGGTAGAGTCCAGTGTGTGGGTAGAGTCCAGTGTGTGGGTAGAGTCCAGTGTGTGGGTAGAGTCCAGTGTGTGGGTAGAGTCCAGTGTGTGGGTAGAGTCCAGTGTGTGGGTAGAGTCCAGTGTGTGGGTAGAGTCCAGTGTGTGGGTAGAGTCCAGTGTGTGGGTAGAGTCCAGTGTGTGGGTAGAGTCCAGTGTGTGGGTAGAGTCCAGTGTGTGGGTAGAGTCCAGTGTGTGGGTAGAGTCCAGTGTGTGGGTAGAGTCCAGTGTGTGGGTAGAGTCCAGTGTGTGGGTAGAGTCCAGTGTGTGGGTAGAGTCCAGTGTGTGGGTAGAGTCCAGTGTGTGGGTAGAGTCCAGTGTGTGGGTAGAGTCCAGTGTGTGGGTAGAGTCCAATGTGTGTGTGGTAGAGTCCAGTGTGTGGGTAGAGTCCAGTGTGTGGGTAGAGTCCAGTGTGTGGTAGAGTCCAGTGTGTGGGTAGAGTCCAGTGAGTGTGTGGGTAGAGTCCAGTGAGTGTGTGGGTAGAGTCCAGTGAGTGTGTGGGTAGAGTCCAGTGTGTGGGTAGAGTCCAGTGTGTGGGTAGAGTCCAGTGTGTGGGTAAAGTCCAGTGTGTGGTAGAGTCCAGTGTGTGGGTAGAGTCCAGTGTGTGGGTAGAGTCCAGTGTGTGGGTAGAGTCCAGTGTGTGGGTAGAGTCCAGTGTGTGGGTAGAGTCCAGTGTGTGTGTGGTAGAGTCCAGTGTGTGGGTAGAGTCCAGGGTGTGGGTAGAGTCCAGTGTGTGGGTAGAGTCCAGTGTGTGGGTAGAGTCCAGTGTGTGGGTAGAGTCCAGTGTGTGGGTAGAGTCCAGTGAGTGTGTGGGTAGAGTCCAGTGAGTGTGTGGGTAGAGTCCAGTGTGTGGGTAGAGTCCAGTGTGTGGGTAGAGTCCAGTGTGTGGGTAGAGTCCAGTGTGTGGGTAGAGTCCAGTGTGTGGGTAGAGTCCAGTGTGTGGGTAGAGTCCAGTGTGTGGGTAGAGTCCAGTGTGTGGGTAGAGTCCAGTGTGTGGGTAGAGTCCAGTGAGTGTGTGGGTAGAGTCCAGTGAGTGTGTGGGTAGAGTCCAGTGTGTGGGTAGAGTCCAGTGTGTGGGTAGAGTCCAGTGTGTGGTAGAGTCCAGTGTGTGGGTAGAGTCCAGTGTGTGGTTAGTGTCCAGTGTGTGGTAGAGTCCAGTGTGTGGGTAGAGTCCAGTGTGTGGGTAGAGTCCAGTGTGTGGGTAGAGTCCAGTGTGTGGTAGAGTCCAGTGTGTGGGTAGAGTCCAGTGTGTGGGTAGAGTCCAGTGTGAGGGTAGAGTCCAGTGTGTGGGTAGAGTCCAGTGTGTGGGTAGAGTCCAGTGTGTGGGTAGAGTCCAGTGAGTGTGTGGGTAGAGTCCAGTGTGTGGGTAGAGTCCAGTGTGTGGGTAGAGTCCAGTGTGTGGGTAGAGTCCAATGTGTGTGTGGTAGAGTCCAGTGTGTGGGTAGAGTCCAGTGTGTGGGTAGAGTCCAGTGTGTGGGTAGAGTCCAGTGTGTGGGTAGAGTCCAGTGAGTGTGTGGGTAGAGTCCAGTGAGTGTGTGGGTAGAGTCCAGTGAGTGTGTGGGTAGAGTCCAGTGTGTGGGTAGAGTCCAGTGTGTGGGTAGAGTCCAGTGTGTGGGTAGAGTCCAGTGTGTGGGTAGAGTCCAGTGTGTGGGTAGAGTCCAGTGTGTGGGTAGAGTCCAGTGTGTGGGTAGAGTCCAGTGTGTGGGTAGAGTCCAGTGTGTGGGTAGAGTCCAGTGTGTGTGTGGTAGAGTCCAGTGTGTGGGTAGAGTCCAGGGTGTGGGTAGAGTCCAGTGTGTGGGTAGAGTCCAGTGTGTGGGTAGAGTCCAGTGTGTGGGTAGAGTCCAGTGTGGGGGTAGAGTCCAGTGTGGGGGTAGAGTCCAGTGTGTGGGTAGAGTCCAGTGTGGGGGTAGAGTCCAGTGTGTGGGTAGAGTCCAGTGTGTGGGTAGAGTCCAGTGTGTGGGTAGAGTCCAGTGTGTGGGTAGAGTCCAGTGTGTGGGTAGAATCCAGTGTGTGGGTAGAGTCCAGTGTGTGGGTAAAGTCCAGTGTGTGGGTAGAGTCCAGTGTGTGGTAGAGTCCAGGGTGTGGGTAGAGTCCAGTGTGTGGGTAGAGTCCAGGGTGTGGGTAGAGTCCAGTGTGTGGGTAGAGTCCAGTGTGTGGGTAGAGTCCAGTGTGTGTGTGTAGAGTCCAGTGTGTGGGTAGAGTCCAGTGTGCGGGTAGAGTCCAGTGTGGGGTAGAGTCCAGTGTGTGGGTAGAGTCCAGTGTGTGGGGTAGAGTCCAGTGTGTGGTAGAGTCCAGTGTGTGGGTAGAGTCCAGTGTGGGGGTAGAGTCCAGTGTGTTGGTAGAGTCCAGGGTGTGGGTAGAGTCTAGTGTGGGGGTAGAGTCCAGTGTGTGGGTAGAGTCCAGTGTGTGGGTAGAGTCCAGTGCGTGCATAGAGTCCAGTGCGTGGGTAGAGTCCAGTGTGTGGGTAGAGTCCAGGGTGTGGTAGAGTCCAGTGTGTGGGTAGAGTCCAGTGTGTGGGTAGAGTCCAATGTGTGGTAGAGTCCAGTGTGTGGGTAGAGTCCAGTGTGTGGGTAGAGTCCAGTGTGTGGGTAGAGTCCAGTGTGTGGGTAGAGTCCAGTGTGTGGGTAGAGTCCAGTGTGTGGGTAGAGTCCAGTGTGTGGGTAGAGTCCAGTGTGTGGGTAGAGTCCAGTGTGTGGGTAGAGTCCAGTGTGAGGGTAGAGTCCAGTGTGTGGGTAGAGTCCAGTGTGTGGGTAGAGTCCAGTGAGTGTGTGGGTAGAGTCCAGTGAGTGTGTGGGTAGAGTCCAGTGTGTGGGTAGAGTCCAGTGTGTGGGTAGAGTCCAGTGTGTGGGTAGAGTCCAGTGTGTGGGTAGAGTCCAGTGTGTGGGTAGAGTCCAGTGTGTGGGTAGAGTCCAGTGTGTGGGTAGAGTCCAGTGTGTGGGTAGAGTCCAGGGTGTGGGTAGAGTCCAGTGTGTGGGTAGAGTCCAGTGTGTGGGTAGAGTCCAGTGTGTGGGTAGAGTCCAGTGTGGGGGTAGAGTCCAGTGTGGGGGTAGAGTCCAGTGTGTGGGTAGAGTCCAGTGTGGGGGTAGAGTCCAGTGTGTGGGTAGAGTCCAGTGTGTGGGTAGAGTCCAGTGTGTGGGTAGAGTCCAGTGTGTGGGTAGAGTCCAGTGTGTGGGTAGAATCCAGTGTGTGGGTAGAGTCCAGTGTGTGGGTAAAGTCCAGTGTGTGGGTAGAGTCCAGTGTGTGGGTAGAGTCCAGGGTGTGGGTAGAGTCCAGTGTGTGGGTAGAGTCCAGGGTGTGGGTAGAGTCCAGTGTGTGGGTAGAGTCCAGTGTGTGGGTAGAGTCCAGTGTGTGTGTGTAGAGTCCAGTGTGCGGGTAGAGTCCAGTGTGGGGTAGAGTCCAGTGTGTGGGGTAGAGTCCAGTGTGTGGGTAGAGTCCAGTGTGTGGGGTAGAGTCCAGTGTGTGGTAGAGTCCAGTGTGTGGGTAGAGTCCAGTGTGGGGGTAGAGTCCAGTGTGTGGGTAGAGTCCAGGGTGTGGGTAGAGTCCTAGTGTGGGGGTAGAGTCCAGTGTGTGGGTAGAGTCCAGTGTGTGGGTAGAGTCCAGTGCGTGCATAGAGTCCAGTGCGTGGGTAGAGTCCAGTGTGTGGGTAGAGTCCAGGGTGTGGTAGAGTCCAGTGTGTGGGTAGAGTCCAGTGTGTGGGTAGAGTCCAATGTGTGGTAGAGTCCAGTGTGTGGGTAGAGTCCAGTGTGTGGGTAGAGTCCAGTGTGTGGGTAGAGTCCAGTGTGTGGGTAGAGTCCAGTGTGTGGTAGAGTCCAGTGTGTGGGTAGAGTCCAGTGTGTGGGTAGAGTCCAGTGTGAGGGTAGAGTCCAGTGTGTGGGTAGAGTCCAGTGTGTGGGTAGAGTCCAGTGTGTGGGTAGAGTCCAGTGTGTGGGTAGAGTCCAGTGTGTGGGTAGAGTCCAGTGTGTGGGTAGAGTCCAGTGTGTGGGTAGAGTCCAGTGTGTGGGTAGAGTCCAGTGTGTGGGTAGAGTCCAGTGTGTGGGTAGAGTCCAGTGTGTGGGTAGAGTCCAGTGTGTGGGTAGAGTCCAGTGTGTGGGTAGAGTCCAGTGTGTGGGTAGAGTCCAGTGTGTGGGTAGAGTCCAGTGTGTGGGTAGAGTCCAGTGTGTGGGTAGAGTCCAGTGTGTGGGTAGAGTCCAGTGTGTGGGTAGAGTCCAGTGTGTGGGTAGAGTCCAGTGTGTGGGTAGAGTCCAGTGTGTGGGTAGAGTCCAGTGTGTGGGTAGAGTCCAGTGTGTGGGTAGAGTCCAGTGTGTGGGTAGAGTCCAGTGTGTGGGTAGAGTCCAGTGTGTGGGTAGAGTCCAGTGTGTGGGTAGAGTCCAGTGTGTGTGTGGTAGAGTCCAGTGTGTGGGTAGAGTCCAGGGTGTGGGTAGAGTCCAGTGTGTGGGTAGAGTCCAGTGTGGGGGTAGAGTCCAGTGTGGGGGTAGAGTCCAGTGTGTGGGTAGTGTCCAGTGTGTGTGTGGTAGAGTCCAGTGTGTGGGTAGAGTCCAGTGTGTGGGTAGAGTCCAGGGTGTGGGTAGAGTCCAGTGTGGGGGTAGAGTCCAGTGTGTGGGTAGAGTCCAGTGTGTGGGTAGAGTCCAGTGCGTGCATAGAGTCCAGTGTGTGGGTAGAGTCCAGTGTGTGGGTAGAGTCCAGTGTGTGGGTAGAGTCCAGTGTGTGGGTAGAGTCCAGTGTGTGGTAGAGTCCAGTGTGTGGGTAGAGTCCAGTGTGTGGGTAGAGTCCAGTGTGGGGGTAGAGTCCAGTGTGGGGGTAGAGTCCAGTGTGTGGGTAGAGTCCAGTGTGTGGGTAGAGTCCAGTGTGTGGGTAGAGTCCAGTGTGAGGGTAGAGTCCATTGTGTGGGTAGAGTCCAGTGTGTGGGTAGAGTCCAGTGTGTGGTAGAGTCCAGTGTGTGGGTAGAGTCCAGTGTGTGGGTAGAGTCCAGTGAGTGTGTGGGTAGAGTCCAGTGAGTGTGTGGGTAGAGTCCAGTGTGTGGGTAGAGTCCAGTGTGTGGGTAGAGTCCAGTGTGTGGGTAGAGTCCAGTGTGTGGGTAGAGTCCAGTGTGTGGGTAGAGTCCAGTGAGTGTGTGGGTAGAGTCCAGTGTGTGGGTAGAGTCCAGTGTGTGGGTAGAGTCCAGTGTGTGGGTAGAGTCCAGTGTGTGGGTAGAGTGCAGTGTGTGGGTAGAGTCCAGTGTGTGGGTAGGTCCAGTGTGTGGTAGAGTCCAGTGTGTGGGTAGAGTCCAGTGAGTGTGTGGGTAGAGTCCAGTGAGTGTGTGGGTAGAGTCCAGTGTGGGGGTAGAGTCCAGTGTGTGGGTAGAGTCCAGTGAGTGGGTAGAGTCCAGTGTGTGGGTAGAGTCCAGTGTGTGGGTAGAGTCCAGTGTGTGGGTAGAGTCCAGTGTGTGGGTAGAGTCCAGTGTGTGGGTAGAGTCCAGTGTGTGGGTAGAGTCCAGTGTGTGGGTAGAGTCCAGTGTGTGGGTAGAGTCCAGTGTGGGTGTAGAGTCCAGTGTGTGGGTAGAGTCCAGTGTGTGGGTAGAGTCCAGTGTGTGGGTAGAGTCCAGTGTGTGGGTAGAGTCCAGTGTGTGGGTAGAGTCCAGTGTGTGGGTAGAGTCCAGTGTGTGGGTAGAGTCCAGTGTGTGGGTAGAGTCCAGTGTGTGGGTAGAGTCCAGTGTGTGGGTAGAGTCCAGTGTGTGGGTAGAGTCCAGTGAGTGTGTGGGTAGAGTCCAGTGTGTGGGTAGAGTCCAGTGTGTGGGTAGAGTCCAGTGTGGGTAGAGTCCAGTGTGTGGGTAGAGTCCAGTGTGTGGGTAGGTCCAGTGTGTGGTAGAGTCCAGTGTGTGGGTAGAGTCCAGTGAGTGTGTGGGTAGAGTCCAGTGAGTGTGTGGGTAGAGTCCAGTGTGGGGGTAGAGTCCAGTGAGTGTGTGGGTAGAGTCCAGTGTGTGGGTAGAGTCCAGTGTGTGGGTAGAGTCCAGTGTGTGGGTAGAGTCCAGTGTGTGGTAAGAGTCCAGTGTGTGGGTAGAGTCCAGTGTGTGGTAGAGTCCAGTGTGTGGGTAGAGCCCAGTGTGTGGGTAGAGTCCAGTGTGTGGGTAGAGTCCAGTGTGTGGTAGAGTCCAGTGTGTGGGTAGAGTTCAGTGTGTGGGTAGAGTCCAGTGAGTGTGTGGGTAGAGTCCAGTGTGTGGGTAGAGTCCAGTGTGTGGGTAGAGTCCAGTGTGTGGTAGAGTCCAGTGTGTGGGTAGAGTCCAGTGTGTGGGTAGAGTCCAGTGAGTGTGTGGGTAGAGTCCAGTGTGTGGGTAGAGTCCAGTGTGTGGGTAGAGTCCAGTGTGTGGGTAGAGTCCAGTGTGTGTGTGGTAGAGTCCAGTGTGTGGGTAGAGTCCAGTGTGTGGGTAGAGTCCAGGGTGTGGGTAGAGTCCAGTGTGTGGGTAGAGTCCAGTGTGAGGGTAGAGTCCAGTGTGGGGGTAGAGTCCAGTGTGTGGGTAGAGTCCAGTGTGTGGGTAGAGTCCAGTGTGTGGGTAGAGTCCAGTGTGTAGGTAGAGTCCAGTGAGTGTGTGGGAAAGTCCAGTGTGTGGGTAGAGTCCAGTGTGTGGGTAGAGTCCAGTGTGTGGGTAGAGTCCAGTGTGTGGGTAGAGTCCAGTGTGTGGGTAGAGTCCAGTGAGTGTGTGGGTAGAGTCCAGTGTGTGGGTAGAGTCCAGTGTGTGGGTAGAGTCCAGTGTGTGGGTAGAGTCCAGTGTGTGGGTAGAGTCCAGTGTGTGGGTAGAGTCCAGTGTGTGGGTAGAGTCCAGTGTGTGGGTAGAGTCCAGTGAGTGTGTGGGTAGAGTCCAGTGTGTGTGGGTAGAGTCCAGTGTGTGGGTAGAGTCCAGTGTGTGTGGGTAGAGTCCAGTGTGTGGGTAGAGTCCAGTGTGTGGGTAGAGTCCAGTGTGTGGGTAGAGTCCAGTGTGTGGGTAGAGTCCAGTGTGTGGGTAGAGTCCAGTGTGTGGGTAGAGTCCAGTGTGTGGGTAGAGTCCAGTGTGTGGGTAGAGTCCAGTGTGTGGGTAGAGTCCAGTGTGTGGGTAGAGTCCAGTGTGTGGGTAGAGTCCAGTGAGTGTGTGGGAAAGTCCAGTGTGTGTGTGGGAAAGTCCAGTGTGTGGGTAGAGTCCAGTGTGTGGGTAGAGTCCAGTGAGTGGGTAGAGTCCAGTGTGTGGGTAGAGTCCAGTGTGTGGGTAGAGTCCAGTGTGTGGGTAGAGTCCAGTGTGTGGGTAGAGTCCAGTGTGTGGGTAGAGTCCAGTGAGTGTGTGGGTAGAGTCCAGTGAGTGTGTGGGTAGAGTCCAGTGTGTGGGTAGAGTCCAGTGTGTGGGTAGAGTCCAGTGTGGGTAGAGTCCAGTGTGTGGGTAGAGTCCAGTGTGTGGGTAGGTCCAGTGTGTGGTAGAGTCCAGTGTGTGGGTAGAGTCCAGTGAGTGTGTGGGTAGAGTCCAGTGAGTGTGTGGGTAGAGTCCAGTGTGTGGGGTAGAGTCCAGTGAGTGTGTGGGTAGAGTCCAGTGTGTGGGTAGAGTCCAGTGTGTGGGTAGAGTCCAGTGTGTGGGTAGAGTCCAGTGTGTGGTAAGAGTCCAGTGTGTGGGTAGAGTCCAGTGTGTGGTAGAGTCCAGTGTGTGGGTAGAGCCCAGTGTGTGGGTAGAGTCCAGTGTGTGGGTAGAGTCCAGTGTGTGGGTAGAGTCCAGTGTGTGGGTAGAGTCCAGTGTGTGGTAGAGTCCAGTGAGTGTGTGGGTAGAGTCCAGTGTGTGGGTAGAGTCCAGTGTGTGGGTAGAGTCCAGTGTGTGGTAGAGTCCAGTGTGTGGGTAGAGTCCAGTGTGTGGGTAGAGTCCAGTGAGTGTGTGGGTAGAGTCCAGTGTGTGGGTAGAGTCCAGTGTGTGGGTAGAGTCCAGTGTGTGGGTAGAGTCCAGTGTGTGGGTAGAGTCCAGTGTGTGTGGTAGAGTCCAGTGTGTGGGTAGAGTCCAGTGTGTGGGTAGAGTCCAGGGTGTGGGTAGAGTCCAGTGTGTGGGTAGAGTCCAGTGTGAGGGTAGAGTCCAGTGTGTGGGTAGAGTCCAGTGTGTGGGTAGAGTCCAGTGTGTGTGTGGTAGAGTCCAGTGTGTGGGTAGAGTCCAGTGTGTGGGTAGAGTCCAGGCTGTGGGTAGAGTCCAGTGTGTGGGTAGAGTCCAGTGTGTGGGTAGAGTCCAGTGTGTGGGTAGAGTCCAGTGTGTGGTAGAGTCCAGTGTGTGGGTAGAGTCCAGTGTGTGGGTAGAGTCCAGTGTGAGGGTAGAGTCCAGTGTGTGGGTAGAGTCCAGTGTGTGGGTAGAGTCCAGTGAGTGTGTGGGTAGAGTCCAGTGTGTTTGTGGGTAGAGTCCAGTGTGTGGGTAGAGTCCAGTGTGTGGGTAGAGTCCAGTGTGTGGGTAGAGTCCAGTGTGTGTGTGGTAGAGTCCAGTGTGTGTGTGGTAGAGTCCAGTGTGTGGGTAGAGTCCAGTGTGTGGGTAGAGTCCAGTGTGTGGGTAGAGTCCAGTGTGGGGGTAGAGTCCAGTGTGGGGGTAGAGTCCAGTGTGGGGGTAGAGTCCAGTGTGTGGGTAGAGTCCAGTGTGTGTGTGGTAGAGTCCAGTGTGTGGGTAGAGTCCAGTGTGTGGGTAGAGTCCAGGGTGTGGGTAGAGTCCAGTGTGGGGGTAGAGTCCAGTGTGTGGGTAGAGTCCAGTGCGTGGGTAGAGTCCAGTGCGTGCATAGAGTCCAGTGTGTGGGTAGAGTCCAGTGTGTGGGTAGTGTCCAGTGTGTGGGTAGAGTCCAGTGTGTGGGTAGAGTCCAGTGTGTGGTAGAGTCCAGTGTGTGGGTAGAGTCCAGTGTGTGGGTAGAGTCCAGTGTGGGGGTAGAGTCCAGTGTGGGGGTAGAGTCCAGTGTGGGGGTAGAGTCCAGTGTGTGGGTAGAGTCCAGTGTGTGGTAGAGTCCAGTGTGTGGGTAGAGTCCAGTGTGTGTGTAGAGTCCAGTGTGTGGGTAGAGTCCAGTGTGTGGGTAGGGTCCAGTGTGTGGTAGAGTCCAGTGTGTGGGTAGAGTACAGTGTGTGGGTAGAGTCCAGTGTGTGGGTAGAGTCCAGTGTGAGGGTAGAGTCCAGTGTGTGGGTAGAGTCCAGTGTGTGGGTAGAGTCCAGTGTGTGTGTAGAGTCCAGTGTGTGGGTAGAGTCCAGTGTGTGGTAGAGTCCAGTGTGTGGGTAGAGTCCAGTGTGTGGGTAGAGTCCAGTGTGTGTGGGTAGAGTCCAGTGTGTGGGTAGAGTCCAGTGTGTGTGTAGAGTCCAGTGTGTGGGTAGAGTCCAGTGTGATGGTAGAGTCCAGTGTGGGGTAGAGTCCAGTGTGTGGGTAGAGTCCAGTGTGTGGGTTGAGTCCAGTGTGTGGGTAGAGTCCAGTGTGTGGGTAGAGTCCAGTGTGTGGGTAGAGTCCAGTGTGTGGGTAGAGTCCAGTGTGTGGGTAGAGTCCAGTGAGTGTGTGGGAAAGTCCAGTGTGTGGGTAGAGTCCAGTGTGTGGGTAGAGTCCAGTGAGTGGGTAGAGTCCAGTGTGTGGGTAGAGTCCAGTGTGTGGGTAGAGTCCAGTGTGTGGGTAGAGTCCAGTGTGTGGGTAGAGTCCAGTGAGTGTGTGGGTAGAGTCCAGTGTGTGGGTAGACTCCAGTGTGTGGGTAGAGTCCAGTGTGTGGGTAGAGTCCAGTGTGTGGGTACATTTACATTTTACATTTTAGTCATTTAGCAGACGCTCTTATCCAGAGCGAATTACAGGAGCAATTAGGGTTAAGTGCCTTGCTCAAGGGCACATTAACGTCATTTAGCAGACGCTCTTAGCCAGAGCGACTCACAAATTGGTGCGTTCACCCTATAGCCAGTGGGATAACCACTTTACAATTTGGGGCGGGGGGGCGGGGGGGGGGGGGGGGGGGGTTAGAAGGAATACTTTATCCTATCCCAGGTATTCCTTAAAGAGGTGGGGTTTCAAATGTCTCCGGAAGGTGGTGAGTGACTCCGCTGTCCTGGCGTCGTGAGGGAGCTTGTTCCACCATTGGGGTGCCAGAGCAGCGAACAGTTTTGACTGGGCTGAGCGGGAGCTATGCTTCCGCAGAGGAAGGGGAGCCAGCAGGCCAGAGGTGGATGAACGCAATGCCCTCGTTTGGGTGTAGGGACTGATCAGAGCCTGAAGGTACAGAGGTGCCGTTCCCCTCACTGCTCCATAGGCAAGCACCATGGTCTTGTAGCGGATGCGAGCTTCAACTGGAAGCCAGTGGAGTGTGCAGAGGAGGGGGGTGACGTGAGAGAACTTGGGAAGGTTGAACACCAGACGGGCTGCGGCATTCTGGATGAGTTGTAGGGGTTTAATGGCACAGGCAGGGAGGCCAGCCAACAGCGAGTTGCAGTAGTCCAGACGGGAGATGACAAGTGCCTGGATTGGGTAGAGTCCAGTGTGTGGGTAGAGTCCAGTGTGTGGGTAGGTCCAGTGTGTGGTAGAGTCCAGTGTGTGGGTAGAGTCCAGTGAGTGTGTGGGTAGAGTCCAGTGAGTGTGTGGGTAGAGTCCAGTGTGGGGGTAGAGTCCAGTGAGTGTGTGGGTAGAGTCCAGTGTGTGGGTAGAGTCCAGTGTGTGGGTAGAGTCCAGTGTGTGGGTAGAGTCCAGTGTGTGGGTAGAGTCCAGTGTGTGGGTAGAGTCCAGTGTGTGGGTAGAGTCCAGTGTGTGGGTAGAGTCCAGTGTGTGGTAGAGTCCAGTGTGTGGGTAGAGCCCAGTGTGTGGGTAGAGTCCAGTGTGTGGGTAGAGTCCAGTGTGTGGGTAGAGTCCAGTGTGTGGGTAGAGTCCAGTGTGTGGGTAGAGTCCAGTGTGTGGGTAGAGTCCAGTGAGTGTGTGGGTAGAGTCCAGTGTGTGGGTAGAGTCCAGTGTGTGGGTAGAGGCCAGTGTGTGGGTAGAGTCCAGTGTGTGGGTAGAGTCCAGTGTGTGGGTAGGTCCAGTGTGTGGTAGAGTCCAGTGTGTGGGTAGAGTCCAGTGTGTGGGTAGAGTCCAGTGTGTGTGCACAGAGTTAGTTCAGAAAGGTTCAGTGCAGATAGTCCGGGTAGTTATTGTTTAACTATTTCACTAGCTATTTATCAGTCTTATGGCTTGGGGGTAGAAGCTGTTCAGGATCCTGTTGGTTCCAGACTTGGTGCATCGGTAACGCTTTGAATGTCTGGTACCGCTTCTTGAGCAAGTGAGGCACTTTAGTTGATTCTGTACAGTGGAGGCTGGTGTCACTTAGAAACATGGTTTCCATGTGTTTGATACCGTTCCATTGATTCCATTCCAGCCATTACTATGAGCCGTCCTCCCTTCACCAGCCTCCAATGATTCCATACAAGTGTTGCAATAACTCTACTCCAGTCAAGGAGTCTCTGTATGAATGAACGTACCTCTGTGGTCCTTGTCTGCCCCGGCCAGCAGAGCATAGAAGATATGATAGTTCCTCTCTCCAGGGTTCTGCCTCACCACACGGTTCTTTTCAAGTAAATCTGAAGGGTTAAAGTTAAGGAAAACAAAGACAGATAGATACATCTCTAAGCCATACCAGACATCACAGTAAGGTCCAGGCCTCAGTCCATTAATGGCAAAAGGTCTTGGGCCTCATTAAGTTACATGAGTCCAGGCCTCAGTATGTTACTGTAAAGCAAAACAGTAAGGTAGTCTTAATAGGTCCTCATTACGTTAATGTGGTAAATGAAAAGATACAGTCGATGATGCATCCTCCTTGGATGTTCCCACTCTGGGAGAAGTGGAGCTGGATGAACTTCCCAAAGCGGGAAGAGTTGTTGTTGTAAACCGTCTTGGCATTCCCAAACGCCTCCATGATGGGGCTGGAGAAAGAAAGAAAGAAAGAAAGAAAGAAAGAAAGAAAGAAAGAAAGAAAGAAAGGAGAGAAAGAAAGGAAAGAAAGGAGAGAAAGATCATTTAGAATTTTAAGCCAGTGTCACACAAAGCAATTTGGACGCAATTTCTGTTGCAGATGCAAGTTGCAAGTGACATCATCTAAAGCAACTTTTCTGATACACAAAGCAATTCAAACAGAATTGAAACAACATACAATCCTGTCATAGTCATCCTGCCTACATCACATCACGGTTTCATAAATTATTATTTGTTTCTTTTGTAACAGCTTCGATATAGACAAAATACTGGCTGTACAATTAAGCTAGCTAGCCAAAATGTTGCCTATTTGCCAACCCTGTTTTATCAAGCTAGCAAGCTAGCTAACCAAGCTAGGGATGAGCTACACTAGTTAGCTAGCCAGTGAAGTTCGTGTTAGGGAATTTCAGTTAAAACTGGACAGAGAAAGGACTGGTTTCACTTTTAAATTATATTTATTGACTGCCAGACCATCTACATAAACCATGACTAGACATGGTGTCATATCTTTTTAAAATTTGGCATGTCTTTTCTGTCACGGTTTGCAGCAACACTGACAGCTGGTTGGAGCTCCGAACGGAATAGGATTGACACACAGAGGAGCATCGGCTTTAAAATCCCCTTTACTGGGTGTAAGACCCTATAGTAGTACTTCAACATTCAATCCTCAGAGAGAAAGAGAGATGGTGAAAAAGAGATGGAGAGCGAGAGAGAGAGCGAGAGTGAGAACGAGAGAGAGAGAGATACAGAGAGAGACACAGAGAGATTAACCTGGAGAAGGGTTCCCTAAGCAAGCTGGTCCTGGGGCTCTGTTCACAAACACAAACAGACCCCACAGAGCCCCAGGACAGCAACACAATTAGACCCAACCAAATCATTAGAAAACAAAAAGAGAATTACTTGACACATTGGAAATAACTAACAAAAAAAACAGAGCAAACTAGAATGCTATTTGGCCCTAAACAGAGAGTACACAGTGGCAGAATACCTGACCACTGACCCAAAATTAAGGAAAGCTTTTGACTATGTACAGACTCAGTGAGCATAGCCTTGCTATTGAGAAAGGCCATATGCATATATATGACAATATACATGACATATGACTATATACATGACATATGACAATATACATGACATATGACTATATACATGACATATGACTATATAGATGACATATGACTATATACATGACATATGACTATATACATGACATATGACTATATACATGACATATGACCTGCCAGGTGGCCTCTCTCACCTGGCAGACCTGGCTCTCGAGAGAAGACAGGCTATGTGCACACTGCCCACAAAATGAGGTGGAAACTGAGCTGCACTTCCTAACCTCCTGCCAAATGTATGACCATATTAGAGACACATATTTCCCTCAGATTACACAGACCCATAAAGAATTTGAAAACAAATCCAATTTTGATAAACTCCCTTATCTACTGGGTGAAATACCACAGTGTGCCATCACAGCTGCAAGATTTGTGACCTGTTGCCACAAGAAAAGGGCAACCAGTGAAGAACAAACACCATTGTAAATACAACCCATATTTATGTTTATTTATTTTCCCATTTGTACTTCAACTATTAGCACATCGTTATAACACTGTATATAGACATAATATGACATTTTAAATGTCTCTATTCCTTTGGAACTTCTGAGTGTAATGTTTACTGTTCATTTTTTTATTGTTTATTTCACTTTTGTTTATTTTCGATTTCACTTGCTTTGGCAATGTTAACATATGTTTCCCATGCCAATAAAGACATTTGGGGGGAGAGAGAGAGAGAGAGAGAGAGAGAAAGTATTGCGAAAGTATTCACCCCCCTTGGCATTTTTCCTATTTTGTTGCCTTAAAACCTGGATTTTTGGGGGGTTTGTATCATTTGATTTACACAACATGCCTACCACTTTGAAGATATATTTTATTGTGAAACAAACAAGAAATAAGACAAAAAAACATAACTATTTACCCCCCCAAAGTCAATACTTTGTAGAGCCACCTTTTGCAGCAATTATAGCTGCAAGTCTCTTGGGGTATGTCTCTATAAGCTTGGCACATCTAGCCACTGGGATTTTTGCCCATTCTTCAAGGCAAAACTGCTCCAGCTCCTTCAAGTTGGATGGGTTCTGCTGGTGTACAGCAATCTTTAAGTCAAACCACAGATTCTCAATTGGATTGAGGTCTGGGCTTTGACTAGGCCATTCCAAGACATTTAAACGTTTCCACTTAAACCACTTGAGTTTTGCTTTAGCAGTATGCTTAGGGTCATTGTCTTGCTGGAAGGTGAACCTCCGCCCCAGTCTCAAATCTCTGGAAGACTGAAACATCATTCCTTAAATTCTGACCAGTTTCCCAGTCCCTGCCGATGAAAAACATCCCCACAGCATGATGCTGCCACCACCATGCTTCTGGTGTTCTTGGGGGGATGAGAGGTGTTGGGTTTGCGCCAGACATAGCGTTTTCCTTGATGGCCAAAAAGCTCAATTTTAGTCTCATCTGACCAGAGTACCTTCTTCCATATGTTTGGGGTGTCTCCCACATGCCTTTTGGCGAACACCAAACGTGTTTGCTTATTTTTTTCTTTAAGCAATGGCTTTATTCTGGCTACTCTTCCGTAAAGCCCAGCTCTGTGGAGTGTACGGCTTAAAGTGGTCCTATGGACAGATACTCCAATCTCCGCTGTGGAGCTTTGTAGCTCCTTCAGGGTTATCTTTGGTCTCTTTGTATCCTCTCTGATTAATGCCCTCCTTGCCTGGTCTGTGAGTTTTGGTGGGCGGCCCTCTCTTGGCAGGTTTGTTGTGGTGCCATATTCTTTCCATTTTTTAATAATGGATTTAAATGGTGCTCTGTGGGATGTTCAAAGTTTCTGATATTTTTTTATAACCCAACCCTGATCTGTACTTCTCCACAACGTTGTCCCTGACCTGTTTGGAGAGCTCTTTGGTCTTCATGGGAAATAAGTATTTGACCCCTCTGCAAAACATTACTTAGTACTTGGTGGCAAAACCCTTGTTGGCAATCACAGAGGTCAGACGTTTCTTGTAGTTGGCCACCAGGTTTGCACACATCTCAGGAGGGATTTTGTTCCACTCCTCTTTGCAGATCTTCTCCAAGTCATTAAGGTTTCGAGGCTGACGTTTGGCAACTCGAGCCTTCAGCTCCCTCCACAGAATTTCTATGGGATTAAAGTCTGGAGACTGGCTAGGCCACTCCAGGACCTTAATATGTCTCTTCTTGAGGCACTCCTTTGTTGCCTTGGCCATGTGTTTTGGGTCATTGTCATGCTGGAATACCCATCCACAACCCATCATGGACAGAAAGCGAGACAGACCATCATGGACAGAAAGAGAGACAGACCATCATGGACAGAAAGAGAGACAGACCATCATGGACAGAAAGAGAGACAGACCATCATGGACAGAAAGAGAGACAGACCATCATGGACAGAAAGAGAGACAGACCATCATGGACCGACAGACAGACAGTATAGACTGATAGACCATCATTGACCTGGGCTTGAACAATCGATCAATAAAAAAATTTATCAAATCAAATCACATTTTATTTGTCACTTGTGCCAAATACAACAGCTTACCATGAAATGCTTACTTACAAGCCCTTAACCAACTAAGCAGTTTTAAGAAAGAGTTAATAAAATAACACAAAATACCAATAATGAGGCTATATACAGGGGGTACCGGTACCGAGGCTATATACAGGGGGTACCGGTACCGAGGCTATATACAGGGGGTACCGGTACCGAGGCTATATACAGGGGGTACCGGTACCGAGGCTATATACAGGGGGTACCGGTACCGAGGCTATATACAGGGGGTACCGGTACAGAGTCTATATACAGGGGGTACCGGTACCGAGGCTATATACAGGGGGTACCGGTAGAGGCTATATACAGGGGGTACCGGTAGAGGCTATATACAGGGGGTACCGGTACCGAGGCTATATACAGGGGGTACCGGTACCGAGGCTATATACAGGGGGTACCGGTACCGAGGCTATATACAGGGGGTACCGGTAGAGGCTATATACAGGGGGTACCGGTAGAGGCTATATACAGGGGGTACCGGTAGAGGCTATATACAGGGGGTACCGGTAGAGGCTATATACAGGGGGTACCGGTACCGAGGCTATATACAGGGGGTACCGGTACCGAGGCTATATACAGGGGGTACCGGTACCGAGTCAATGTGAGGGGGTACGGGTTAGTCTCCTAGAGAGGCTATATACAGGGTGTACCGGTACCGAGGCTATATACAGGGGGTACCGGTACCGAGGCTATATACAGGGGGTACCGGTACCGAGGCTATATACAAGGGGTACCGGTAGAGGCTATATACAGGGGGTACCGGTAGAGGCTATATACAGGGGGTACCGGTACCGAGGCTATATACAGGGGGTACCGGTAGAGGCTATATACAGGGGATACCGGTAGAGGCTATATACAGGGGGTACCGGTACCAAGGCTATATACAGGGGGTACCGGTACCGAGGCTATATACAGGGGGTACCGATAGAGGCTATTTACAGGGGGTACCGGTAGAGGCTATATACAGGGGGTACCGGTACCGAGGCTATATACAGGGGGTACCGGTACCGAGGCTATATACAGGGGGTACCGGTAGAGGCTATATACAGGGGGTACCGGTACCGAGGCTATATACAGGGGGTACCGGTACCGAGGCTATATACAGGGGGTACCGGTAGAGGCTATATACAGGGGGTACCGGTAGAGGCTATATACAGGGGGTACCGGTAGAGGCTATATACAGGGGTACCGGTAGAGGCTATATACAGGGGGTACCGGTAGAGGCTATATACAGGGGGTACCGGTAGAGGCTATATACAGGGGGTACCGGTAGAGGCTATATACAGGGGGTACCGGTAGAGGCTATATACAGGGGGTACCGGTAGAGGCTATATACAGGGGGTACCGGTAGAGGCTATATACAGGGGGTACCGGTAGAGGCTATATACAGAGGGTACCGGTACCGAGGCTATATACAGGGGGTACCGGTACCGAGGCTATATACAGGGGGTACCGGTACCGAGTCAATGTGAGGGGGTACGGGTTAGTCTCCTAGAGAGGCTATATACAGGGGGTACCGGTACCGAGGCTATATACAGGGGGTACCGGTACCGAGGCTATATACAGGGGGTACCGGTACCGAGGCTATATACAAGGGGGTACCGGTAGAGGCTATATACAGGGGGTACCGGTAGAGGCTATATACAGGGGGTACCGGTACCGAGGCTATATACAGGGGATACCGGTAGAGGCTATATACAGGGGGTACCGGTACCAAGGCTATATACAGGGGGTACCGGTACCGAGGCTATATACAGGGGGTACCGGTAGAGGCTATATACAGGGGGTACCGGTAGAGGCTATATACAGGGGGTACCGGTACCGAGGCTATATACAGGGGGGTACCGGTAGAGGCTATATACAGGGGGTACCGGTAGAGGCTATATACAGGGGGTACCGGTAGAGGCTATATACAGGGGGTACCGGTAGAGGCTATATACAGGGGGTACCGGTAGAGGCTATATACAGGGGGTACCGGTAGAGGCTATATACAGGGGGTACCGGTAGAGGCTATATACAGGGGGTACCGGTAGAGGCTATATACAGGGGGTACCGGTAGAGGCTATATACAGGGGGTACCGGTAGAGGCTATATACAGGGGGTACCGGTAGAGGCTATATACAGGGGGTACCGGTACCGAGGCTATATACAGGGGGTACCGGTACTGAGGCTATATACAGGGGGTACCGGTACCGAGTCAATGTGAGGGGGTACGGGTTAGTCTCCTAGAGAGGCTATATACAGGGTGTACCGGTACCGAGGCTATATACAGGGGGTACCGGTACCGAGGCTATATACAGGGGGTACCGGTAGAGGCTATATACAAGGGGTACCGGTAGAGGCTATATACAGGGGGTACCGGTAGAGGCTATATACAGGGGGTACCGGTAGAGGCTATATACAGGGGGTACCGGTAGAGGCTATATACAGGGGGTACCGGTAGAGGCTATATACAGGGGTACCGGTAGAGGCTATATACAGGGGGTACCGGTAGAGGCTATATACAGGGGGTACCGGTAGAGGCTATATACAGGGGGTACCGGTAGAGGCTATATACAGGGGGTACCGGTAGAGGCTATATACAGGGGGTACCGGTAGAGGCTATATACAGGGGGTACCGGTAGAGGCTATATACAGGGGGTACCGGTAGAGGCTATATACAGGGGTACCGGTAGAGGCTATATACAGGGGGTACCGGTAGAGGCTATATACAGGGGGTACCGGTAGAGGCCTATATACAGGGGGTACCGGTAGAGGCTATATACAGGGGGTACCGGTAGAGGCTATATACAGGGGGTACCGGTAGAGGCTATATACAGGGGGTACCGGTAGAGGCTATATACAGGGGGTACCGGTAGAGGCTATATACAGGGGGTACCGGTACCCGAGGCTATATACAGGGGGTACCGGTACTGAGGCTATATACAGGGGGTACCGGTACCGAGTCAATGTGAGGGGGTACGGGTTAGTCTCCTAGAGAGGCTATATACAGGGTGTACCGGTACCGAGGCTATATACAGGGGGTACCGGTACCGAGGCTATATACAGGGGGTACCGGTAGAGGCTATATACAAGGGGTACCGGTAGAGGCTATATACAGGGGTAACAGGGGGTACCGGTAGAGGCTATATACAGGGGGTACCGGTAGAGGCTATATACAAGGGGGTACCGGTAGAGGCTATATACAGGGGGTACCGGTAGAGGCTATATACAGGGGGTACCGGTAGAGGCTATATACAGGGGTACCGGTAGAGGCTATATACAGGGGGTACCGGTAGAGGCTATATAAAGGGGGTACCGGTAGAGGCTATATACAGGGGGTACCGGTAGAGGCTATATACAGGGGGTACCGGTAGAGGCTATATACAGGGGGTACCGGTAGAGGCTATATACAGGGGGTACCGGTAGAGGCTATATACAGGGGGTACCGGTAGAGGCTATATACAGGGGGTACCGGTAGAGGCTATATACAGGGGGTACCGGTAGAGGCTATATACAGGGGGTACCGGTAGAGGCTATATACAGGGGGTACCGGTAGAGGCTATATACAGGGGTACCGGTAGAGGCTATATACAGGGGGGTACCGGTAGAGGCTATATACAGGGGGTACCGGTAGAGGCTATATACAGGGGGTACCGGTAGAGGCTATATACAGGGGGTACCGGTACCGAGGCTATATACAGGGGGTACCGGTAGAGGCTATATACAGGGGGTACCGGTAGAGGCTATATACAGGGGGTACCGGTAGAGGCTATATACAGGGGGTACCGGTAGAGGCTATCAGTTACCTGCTCTGTACGATGGCCTGCTCCACGCGGGTGCTCCTCTCAGAGGGGGCTGTCCCGGCAGACTTCTGTGACATCACAGAGAGGAACTGGAGCAGCAGCTTGGTACTCTCAGTCTTCCCCGCTCCTGATTCGCCGCTGGAGATACACACACATGTCAGCTATCTATATACATGGAGATAGACACACACATGTCAGCTATCTATATACATGGAGATAGACACACATGTCAGCTATCTATATACATGGAGATAGACACACACATGTCAGCTATCTATATACATGGAGATAGACACACATGTCAGCTATCTATATACATGGAGATACACACACATGTCAGCTATCTATATACATGGAGATAGACACACACATGTCAGCTATCTATATACATGGAGATAGACACACATGTCAGCTATCTATATACATGGAGATAGACACACGCATGTCAGCTATCTATATACATGGAGATAGACACACACATGTCAGCTATCTATATACATGGAGATAGACACACATGTCAGCTATCTATATACATGGAGATAGACACACACATGTCAGCTATCTATATACATGGAGATAGACACACACATGTCAGCTATCTATATACATGGAGATAGACACACATGTCAGCTATCTATATACATGGAGATAGACACACACATGTCAGCTATCTATATACATGGAGATAGACACACATGTCAGCTATCTATATACATGGAGATAGACACACGCATGTCAGCTATCTATATACATGGAGATAGACACACATGTCAGCTATCTATATACATGGAGATAGACACACGCATGTCAGCTATCTATATACATGGAGATAGACACACATGTCAGCTATCTATATACATGGAGATAGACACACACATGTCAGCTATCTATATACATGGAGATAGACACACACATGTCAGCTATCTATATACATGGAGATAGACACACACATGTCAGCTATCTATATACATGGAGATACACACACGCATGTCAGCTATCTATATACATGGAGATAGACACACGCATGTCAGCTATCTATATACATGACATATGACTATATACATGACATATGACTATATACATGACATATGACTATATACACTAAATGGGGTTCAGTACAAGTTCACCATGTATTAAACTACTTGTGTGTGTGTGTTTGTGTGTGTGTGTTTGTGTGTGTGTTGGAGTCTCTAGTCTGTTGTGATTAGCTACTAGTTAATGCCATGAGGGTTCCCAAACCCCTGGTGAACTGACCTGATGAGAACACACTGGCTGTCGTGCCTCTTCCAGAGGCAGCGGTAACACTCGTTGGCCACAGCGAAGATGTGGGGGGGCAGCTCTCCCAGGTGGTGTCTACTATACAGGCCTACTGCTTCTGGGTCATACAGACCTGGGATCTGCTTATAGGGGTTCACTGCTGCCAGGATAGACCCTATGTTGGTCTGGGGGGGAGGGGGCATGGGATGACATTTTTAGCTCAGTCTTCTTTACTGCGTAGATAATTTACTGAAACAGGGACAGAGAGATAGAGATGGATACCATCTGATCAGCTTAACAAAACAACAATCCACCCTGACAGGAAACAACCCTGGTCAAAAGTAGTACAGCAAACTCTGCCTCAGCAATGAGAGATTAGTTCAGAGTCAAATTCCACTGTTCTATTCCCTGTATTAAATACCTCAGGTCAATACCGTAGCATTCTAAGATAAATTCCACTGTTCTATTCCCTGTATTAAAATACCTCAGGTCAATACCGTAGCATTCTAAGATAAATTCCACTGTTCTATTCCCTGTATTAAATACCTCAGGTCAATACCGTAGCATTCTAAGATAAATTCCACTGTTCTATTCCCTGTATTAAATACCTCAGGTCAATACCGTAGCATTCTAAGATAAATTCCACTGTTCTATTCCCTGTATTAAATACCTCAGGTCAATCCCGTAGCATTCTAAGATAAATTCCACTGTTCTATTCCCTGTATTAAAATACCTCTGGTCAATACTGTAGCATTCTAAGATACAGTTCAATGGAATGTAAGACCCAGTGCCATTAATATACAACTAGTTGGTAAGGTTTGTACTTACAGTATTATTATTATAGGAATCAATCATGACTTGTTGTATAATTCCGTTTGAGTGGAAAGCAGCCTGGGTAAAGTGGGTTAGTGGGTCATTTTGTTTCCAATGACATCAGATTGTATGAAATAGAACCAGCCCACTAAAAGCCTAACCTGACAACTCAAACCTGAATTCTTCCACTGCACTATCTACATCCTTCCGTCTGAGACTGCCATCAGTGAAGTAGTTTGTGGTGTCGTCAAAATGAGGGGTGTTGTACAAAACAAAGTCATCAGCGATTGGATCATCTCTAACCAATAATCAACGGTAATGACGAATTTTCAAAACGCCGCTTTACGCTGTGTGTTCTGGCTCTGGTCCAACCCATCGGTTTCTGGGACCAATCAGAACGGTTAGAATGTGTTTGCGTTCTAGAAATCGTCGGGGAGGTACTCAGATCCAGACTCATTGTGGAGAAGAAATGAACGTCCATGGGCGTGGCCTAGCGTTTGGCCAGAGCAAGGAGTCTGGATGATGAGATTAGGATGATCATTGTCCTGTTGGAAGATGTGTGGCTGTTCAACAATGATTTACATCTGTATTGCTGCTGTTTGGGGTTTTAGGCTGGGTTTCTGTATAAGCACTTTGTGACATCTGCTGATGTAGAAAAGAGCTTTATAAATATATTTGATTGATTGATAATTGTCCTGTGGGATGCTCTAGCCTAGTGAAAGATACATTGTAAAACAAAAAGATATTGGCTATTGAAATGATTTAATTGACCAGCTCAAATACAGAGCAGTTCACTCTGTCACTTTCTATCTCCAGGGGAGGTACTATGGTCCAGGGCCCGGTTCCCCAAAAGCATCCTAAGGTTAGGACAGCTAAGCGCGTCATTAGATGATTTTTTACCCTTCCACGTCACCTTATACATAGAAAATCTCCACTAAACATAGAATCAAACTGTTTATAGGTCTCTCTGTGACCGACAATAACTTTGGAACGAAGTCGACTACAAATATAAAGTTGCCAATGTCTTTGCATTTGATAAAAAATATGCTTCAAACAGAAACCAAGATGACTGCATTAAGAAATGAATCCAGTAGGCTATAGGCTATGTAGGCTAATATAAAGCATATTTAAATCATATTAAAATCTATTTAATGTTCAGTCAATTGAGTTCTATTTGTAGCCAACTCTGTCTGTAGTATTTGTTTTAATATACAGTATTTCATGATGTGTAACAATATTTCCACAATGATGTGCCAAATTAATCTGTGATTTAGTGCATCATTATAGGGTAAGCATTAGAATAAGCTGACTTAATATGCAGCCATTATAGGTTATAATATCTCTGTAGGAGCCGATTCGTGTCAGTATTGTGGAATAATTATAATGTTAAGGTAAGATTTGAATGGAGAAAGCTGATCTGAGAGCAGCGCTCCCTTTCTGTCCATCCTATCAGTATGGACACATGCCTCAACGACGCACTTAGCCTCTGTTGTTTTGGAAATACAGTGGGGAAAAAAGTATTTAGTCAGCCACCAATTGTGCAAGTTCTCCCACTTAAAAAGATGAGAGAGGCCTGTAATTTTTATCATAGGTACACGTCAACAATGACAGACAAAATGAGAAAAAAAATCCAGAAAATCACATTGTAGGATTTTTAATGAATTTATTTGCAAATTATGGTGGAAAATAAGTATTTGGTCAATAACAAAAGTTTCTCAATACTTTGTTATATACCCTTTGTTGGCAATGACACAGGTCAAACGTTTTCTGTAAGTCTTCACAAGGTTTTCACACACTGTTGCTGGTATTTTGGCCCATTCCTCCATGCAGATCTCCTCTAGAGCAGTGATGTTTTGGGGCTGTCGCTGGGCAACACGGACTTTCAACTCCCTCCAAAGATTTTCTATGGGGTTGAGATCTGGAGACTGGCTAGGCCACTCCAGGACCTTGAAATGCTTCTTACGAAGCCACTCCTTCGTTGCCCGGGCGGTGTGTTTGGGATCATTGTCATGCTGAAAGACCCAGCCACGTTTCATCTTCAATGCCCTTGCTGATGGAAGGAGGTTTTCACTCAAAATCTCACGATACATGGCCCCATTCATTCTTTCCTTTACACGGATCAGTCGTCCTGGTCCCTTTGCAGAAAAACAGCCCCAAAGCATGATTTTTCCACCCCCATGCTTCACAGTAGGTATGGTGTTCTTTGGATGCAACTCAGCATTCTTTGTCCTCCAAACACGACGAGTTGAGTTTTTACCAAAAAGTTATATTTTGGTTTCATCTGACCATATGACATTCTCCCAATCCTCTTCTGTATCATCCAAATGCACTCTAGCAAACTTCAGACGGGACTGGACATGTACTGGCTTAAGCAGGGGGACTCATCTGGCACTGCAGGATTTGAGTCCCTGGCGGCGTAGTGTGTTACTGATGGTAGGCTTTGTTACTTTGGTCCCTGCTCTCTGCAGGTCATTCACTAGGTCCCCCCGTGTGGTTCTGGGATTTTTGCTCACCGTTCTTGTGATCATTTTGACCCCACGGGGTGAGATCTTGCGTGGAGCCCCAGATCGAGGGAGATTATCAGTGGTCTTGTATGTCTTCCATTTCCTAATAATTGCTCCCACGGTTGATTTCTTCAAACCAAGCTGCTTACCTATTGCAGATTCAGTCTTCCCAGCCTGGTGCAGGTCTACAATTTTGTTTCTGGTGTCCTTTGACAGCTCTTTGGTCTTGGCCATAGTGGAGTTTGGAGTGTGACTGTTTGAGGTTGAGGACAGGTGTCTTTTATACTGATAACAAGTTCAAACAGGTGCCATTAATACAGGTAACGAGTGGAGGACAGAGGAGCCTCTTAAAGAAGAAGTTATAGGCCTGTGAGAGCCAGAAATCATGCTTGTTTGTAGGTGACCAAATACTTATTCTCCACCTTAATTTGCAAATACATTCATTAAAAATCCTACAATGTGATTTTATGGATTTATTTTTCTCAATTTGTCTGTCATAGTTGACGTGTACCTATGATGAAAATTACAGGCCTCTCTCATCTTTTTAAGTGGGAGAACTTGCACAATTGGTGGCTGACTAAATACTTTTTTTCCCCACTGTACATCTTTGGCCGTCATAATGCATCGTTAAAACACCTGTAAGCCTAAGTTCCATCGCTATCAGGAAACAGGGCCCTGATCTTTTTAGACAAGATTGTAAACATTGTCTTACATAGATGATATCTGTCTGGTAGGGTTAGTCTATAACAGTCTTATATAGATGATATCTGTCTGGTAGGGTTAGTCTATAACAGAGTCTTATATAGATGATATCTGTCTGGTAGGGTTAGTCTATAACAGAGTCTTATATAGATGATATCTGTCTGGTAGGGTTAGTCTATAACAGTCTTATATAGATGATATCTGTCTGGTAGGGTTAGTCTATAACAGTGTCTTATATAGATGATATCTGTCTGGTAGGGTTAGTCTATAACAGAGTCTTATATAGATGATATCTGTCTGGTAGGGTTAGTCTATAACAGAGTCTTATATAGATGATATCTGTCTGGTAGGGTTAGTCTATAACAGAGTCTTATATAGATGATATCTGTCTGGTAGGGTTAGTCTATAACAGAGTCTTATATAGATGATATCTGTCTGGTAGGGTTAGTCTATAACAGAGTCTTATATAGATGATATCTGTCTGGTAGGGTTAGTCTATAACAGAGTCTTATATAGATGATATCTGTCTGGTAGGGTTAGTCTATAACAGTCTTATATAGATGATATCTGTCTGGTAGGGTTAGTCTATAACAGAGTCTTATATAGATGATATCTGTCTGGTAGGGTTAGTCTATAACAGAGTCTTATATAGATGATATCTGTCTGGTAGGGTTAGTCTATAACAGAGTCTTATATAGATGATATCTGTCTGGTAGGGTTAGTCTATAACAGAGTCTTATATAGATGATATCTGTCTGGTAGGGTTAGTCTATAACAGAGTCTTATATAGATGATATCTGTCTGGTAGGGTTAGTCTATAACAGAGTCTTATATAGATGATATCTGTCTGGTAGGGTTAGTCTATAACAGAGTCTTATATAGATGATATCTGCCTGGTAGGGTTAGTCTATAACAGTGTCTTATATAGATGATATCTGTCTGGTAGGGTTAGTCTATAACAGTCTTATATAGATGATATCTGTCTGGTAGGGTTAGTCTATAACAGTGTCTTATATAGATGATATCTGTCTGGTAGGGTTAGTCTATAACAGTCTTATATAGATGATATCTGTCTGGTAGGGTTAGTCTATAACAGTCTTATATAGATGATATCTGTCTGGTAGGGTTAGTCTATAACAGAGTCTTATATAGATGATATCTGTCTGGTAGGGTTAGTCTATAACAGAGTCTTATATAGATGATATCTGTCTGGTAGGGTTAGTCTATAACAGAGTCTTATATAGATGATATCTGTCTGGTAGGGTTAGTCTATAACAGTCTTATATAGATGATATCTGTCTGGTAGGGTTAGTCTATAACAGAGTCTTATATAGATGATATCTGTCTGGTAGGGTTAGTCTATAACAGTCTTATATAGATGATATCTGTCTGGTAGGGTTAGTCTATAACAGAGTCTTATATAGATGATATCTGTCTGGTAGGGTTAGTCTATAACAGAGTCTTATATAGATGATATCTGCCTGGTAGGGTTAGTCTATAACAGAGTCTTATATAGATGATATCTGTCTGGTAGGGTTAGTCTATAACAGTCTTATATAGATGATATCTGTCTGGTAGGGTTAGTCTATAACAGTCTTATATAGATGATATCTGTCTGGTAGGGTTAGTCTATAACAGAGTCTTATATAGATGATATCTGTCTGGTAGGGTTAGTCTATAACAGTCTTATATAGATTATATCTGTCTGGTAGGGTTAGTCTATAACAGAGTCTTATATAGATGATATCTGTCTGGTAGGGTTAGTCTATAACAGAGTCTTATATAGATGATATCTGTCTGGTAGGGTTAGTCTATAACAGTCTTATATAGATGATATCTGTCTGGTAGGGTTAGTCTATAACAGTCTTATATAGATGATATCTGTCTGGTAGGGTTAGTCTATAACAGAGTCTTACATAGATGATATCTGTCTGGTAGGGTTAGTCTATAACAGAGTCTTATATAGATGATATCTGTCTGGTAGGGTTAGTCTATAACAGAGTCTTATATAGATGATATCTGTCTGGTAGGGTTAGTCTATAACAGAGTCTTATATAGATGATATCTGTCTGGTAGGGTTAGTCTATAACAGAGTCTTATATAGATGATATCTGCCTGGTAGGGTTAGTCTATAACAGAGTCTTATATAGATGATATCTGTCTGGTAGGGTTAGTCTATAACAGAGTCTTATATAGATGATATCTGTCTGGTAGGGTTAGTCTATAACAGAGTCTTATATAGATGATATCTGTCTGGTAGGGTTAGTCTATAACAGAGTCTTATATAGATGATATCTGTCTGGTAGGGTTAGTCTATAACAGAGTCTTATATAGATGATATCTGCCTGGTAGGGTTAGTCTATAACAGAGTCTTATATAGATGATATCTGTCTGGTAGGGTTAGTCTATAACAGAGTCTTATATAGATGATATCTGTCTGGTAGGGTTAGTCTATAACAGAGTCTTATATAGATGATATCTGTCTGGTAGGGTTAGTCTATAACAGTCTTATATAGATGATATCTGTCTGGTAGGGTTAGTCTATAACAGAGTCTTATATAGATGATATCTGTCTGGTAGGGTTAGTCTATAACAGTCTTATATAGATGATATCTGTCTGGTAGGGTTAGTCTATAACAGAGTCTTATATAGATGATATCTGTCTGGTAGGGTTAGTCTATAACAGAGTCTTATATAGATGATATCTGTCTGGTAGGGTTAGTCTATAACAGTCTTATATAGATGATATCTGTCTGGTAGGGTTAGTCTATAACAGAGTCTTATATAGATGATATCTGTCTGGTAGGGTTAGTCTATAACAGAGTCTTATATAGATGATATCTGTCTGGTAGGGTTAGTCTATAACAGTCTTATATAGATGATATCTGTCTGGTAGGGTTAGTCTATAACAGAGTCTTATATAGATGATATCTGTCTGGTAGGGTTAGTCTATAACAGAGTCTTATATAGATGATATCTGTCTGGTAGGGTTAGTCTATAACAGAGTCTTATATAGATGATATCTGCCTGGTAGGGTTAGTCTATAACAGAGTCTTATATAGATGATATCTGTCTGGTAGGGTTAGTCTATAACAGAGTCTTATATAGATGATATCTGTCTGGTAGGGTTAGTCTATAACAGAGTCTTATATAGATGATATCTGTCTGGTAGGGTTAGTCTATAACAGAGTCTTATATAGATGATATCTGTCTGGTAGGGTTAGTCTATAACAGAGTCTTATATAGATGATATCTGTCTGGTAGGGTTAGTCTATAACAGAGTCTTATATAGATGATATCTGTCTGGTAGGGTTAGTCTATAACAGAGTCTTATATAGATGATATCTGTCTGGTAGGGTTAGTCTATAACAGAGTCTTATATAGATGATATCTGTCTGGTAGGGTTAGTCTATAACAGAGTCTTATATAGATGATATCTGTCTGGTAGGGTTAGTCTATAACAGTCTTATATAGATGATATCTGTCTGGTAGGGTTAGTCTATAACAGTCTTATATAGATGATATCTGTCTGGTAGGGTTAGTCTATAACAGAGTCTTATATAGATGATATCTGTCTGGTAGGGTTAGTCTATAACAGTCTTATATAGATGATATCTGTCTGGTAGGGTTAGTCTATAACAGTGTCTTACATAGATGCAGTCCTTCTGGTAGCGGAGGTAGAGGTTGTACATAATGGCAGCTTCGTGTAGCTCTGCCAGAGTAGACATGTCCTCTACTCCATTAATACTGGTGGGGTGCATCGGAAACACCTTGTCTCTGCTGAGCTCCGCCCGTTGCAGGTACATCACCTGAGACACAGAGACACAACAGGTAGTTAGCTTTACTGCTGCAGGTAAATCACCTGAAACACAGAGACACAACAGGTAGTTAGCTTTACTGCTGCAGGTAAATCACCTGAAACACAACAGGTAGTTAGCTTTACTGCTGCAGGTAAATCACCTGAAACACAGAGACTACAGGACATTGACCTCACAGCAGGCGTAGGCATACAGTAAGGCTCAATTGGGTTATCTTTCCTGTGGTTAGTTATCTCCACTTAGGACTACAGGACACCTCACAGCAGGAGTAGCAGTAAGAGATAGTCTTCTACCATTTCCACTCTATCGTGCCGACGCTGTGCGTCAAGGGGGGGGTACTCTCACGACTTCCGCCCAAGCTGCCTCCTCTCCTTGTTTGGGCAGGCTTCGGCGTTCGTCATCACTGGCCTTCTAGCCACCGCTCCTCTTTTCATCATTCTATTTGTTTTGTCTTGTTTTCACACACACCTGGTTCATATCCTCTCATCAGTCCCTGTCTAAGTGTTCCCTCTGCCCCCATGTCTTTGTGTGTTATTGTTTCCATGTGGAGGGGTCGCTAGCTTGGTGGAGCATATTGTACGTTATCGCCGGGATGTTCACCCGTGTGTTTTGTTTTTCCCAGTGCGCCGTTAAGTCGCACTGTAGTTGTTTTACGCATTGCTACGAACTGCTCTATCGGCCGAATAAACCATTATTCTGTGATTTACACCGCCTGACTCCGTCCAAATCACCTGCTACACTATGGTGAAGGAGAGGCTTGTAGAATCAAATGACAGCTCCAATGAGCCCCCTATGCTGAAGGAGAGGCTTGTAGAATCAAATGACAGCTTCAATAAGCCCCCTATGCTGAAGGACATTTGAACGAGGGGCGTGTAGAATCAAATGACAGCTTCAATAAGCCCCCTATGGTGAAGGACATTTGGACGAGAGGCTTGTAGAATCATGACTCTTTCGAGTTTTCAGTTCATCGTTCGCCGGTACGGGGTCCTGCGTGCTCTGTGCATTACTGACTCAAATTAACGAAATTAGTCAAAAGATTTGTTTGTCTCACTGAACAAGTCGAAAAGTTCAGTCAGTAAAAAGAGCCGAACTTCCCATCACTACTATAGACTAATAATAGTAGTCAGCAGCTGTTAAGAAAAGGAAACCTCAGATATTCCAGTCCACCGGGCTGGGAATGGGACTCTCCTATATATATACATACACAAAGGAACACACAGAGGAACACACACAGGAACACACAGAGGAACACACACAGGAACACACAGAGAAATATAGGCTATATCAGCAGTCTCTCTGGACATGGGAAAACAACGGTCTCTGTCATGAGAGATATATACAGAGCAGAGACTAAAACATGTTTCTCCACAGGGCGTTCTCTTGGCCTCCTCAGATTTACCAGCTCCTGTGCCCTCAGGGCAGACAGAGAAGGCTTTACATTTCACTGCACACTGAAATCTCTTCTGTCTCTACAGTCACCCATACAGTATAGCTTTGCTTCAACACTGTAGAATAATGTCAAATCCTAACCCTAACCCTGTATAAAATCATCATCATGTCTTCAGTGAGAACGGCTGCGTGTATTCCCAGCCTGGTGGAGAGATGCTGTAAAGATGATGGACTCCAGCCATGCTGAGAGTTAAGCTGTGACCTCGTGAAGAAACTCAGTAGACTCCAGCCTTGCTGAGAGTTAAGCTGTGACCTCGTGAAGAAACTCAGTACATCAGCAGAGCTAGCTGCCACTTGAACACATGTTGTCCACGTTTAGATCCACCCTCACAGCAGCACAGCAGAGGCCTCCAGAAATAGCATGAAGCCTGGGGTACGGGTGAGGAGGACAGCTGGGTGACAGAGCCTAGGAATGGGGACAGGGCAGGGGTCTTTTGGGCTCTGGGGGTAACCAAGGGCCTTTGGATTAGAACTGTCTAGGAACATGGAGCGACATACAGGACAGCCAGTACCTGATGCAACATCAGTCTAAGAACAGACCAGACCAGACCAAACCAGACCAGACCAGACCAAACCAAACCAGACCAAACCAGACCAGACCAGACCAGACCAGACCAAACCAGACCAGACCAGAACAGACCAGACCAAACCACACCAAACCAGACCAAACCAGCCCAAACCAGATCTGAACAGACCGAACCAGACCAGACCAGATCTGAACAGACCGAACCAGACCAGACCAAACCAGACCAGACCAGACCAGATCTGAACAGACCGAACCAGACCAGACCAGACCAAACCAGACTAGACCTGAACAGACCGAACCAGACCAGACCAAACCAGACCAGACCTGAACAGACCGAACCAGAACAAACCAAACCAGACCAATGTCTAAAGCTATACATACAGTAAAGGAAAATTCTTCAACACAGCAGCTGAACCGGAAGACTCTTTCCCACACAGCGGACATTTAGACATTCACATCTAAGGAGGCTATTTTCAATGTCCCATCTTCCTCTCTCTCTTTTCGCTCTCGTTCTCTCTCTCCCTTCCTCTCTCGTTCTCTCTCTCCCTTCCTCTCTCTCTCTCTCCCCTCCCTTTCTCTTTCTCCCCCCCCTCTTTCTCTCTGTCTTCATCTCTCTCCCTCCCTCCCGCTGTTAAAACAGGATATCCTTCAGACACAAAGGTTTCCCTCCAACCCAACAGATAATGTCGCTAGCCTCAAGGTTTCCCTCCAACCCAACAGATAATGTCGCTAGCCTCAAGGTTTCCCTCCAACCCAGCAGATAATGCTGCTAGCCTCAAGGTTTCCCTCCAACCCAACAGATAACAGCAGATAATGTCGCTAGCCTCAAGGTTTCCCTCCAACCCAACAGGTAACAGCAGATAATGTCGCTAGCCTCAAGGTTTCCCTCCAACCCAACAGATAACAGCAGATAATGTCGCTAGCCTCAAGGTTTCCCTCCAACCCAACAGATAACAGCAGATAATGTCGCTAGCCTCAAGGTTTCCCTCCAACCCAACAGGTAACAGCAGATAATGCTGCTAGCCTCAAGGTTTCCCTCCAACCCAACAGATAATGTCGCTAGCCTCAAGGTTTCCCTCCAACCCAACAGGTAACAGCAGATAATGTCGCTAGCCTCAAGGTTTCCCTCCAACCCAACAGATAACAGCAGATAATGTCGCTAGCCTCAAGGTTTCCCTCCAACCCAACAGATAATGTCGCTAGCCTCAAGGTTTCCCTCCAACCCAACAGATAACAGCAGATAATGTCGCTAGCCTCAAGGTTTCCCTCCAACCCAACAGATAACAGCAGATAATGTCGCTAGCCTCAAGGTTTCCCTCCAACCCAACAGGTAACAGCAGATAATGTCGCTAGCCTCAAGGTTTCCCTCCAACCCAACAGATAACAGCAGATAATGTCGCTAGCCTCAAGGTTTCCCTCCAACCCAACAGATAATGTCGCTAGCCTCAAGGTTTCCCTCCAACCCAACAGATAATGTCGCTAGCCTCAAGGTTTCCCTCCAACCCAACAGATAACAGCAGATAATGCTGCTAGCCTCAAGGTTTCCCTCCAACCCAACAGATAATGCTGCTAGCCTCAAGGTTTCCCTCCAACCCAACAGGTAACAGCAGATAATGTCGCTAGCCTCAAGGTTTCCCTCCAACCCAACAGGTAACAGCAGATAATGCTGCTAGCCTCAAGGTTTCCCTCCAACCCAACAGGTAACAGCAGATAATGCTGCTAGCCTCAAGGTTTCCCTCCAACCCAACAGGTAACAGCAGATAATGTCGCTAGCCTCAAGGTTTCCCTCCAACCCAACAGATAATGCTGCTAGCCTCAAGGTTTCCCTCCAACCCAACAGGTAACAGCAGATAATGCTGCTAGCCTCAAGGTTTCCCTCCAACCCAACAGATAATGTCGCTAGCCTCAAGGTTTCCCTCCAACCCAACAGATAATGTCGCTAGCCTCAAGGTTTCCCTCCAACCCAACAGGTAACAGCAGATAATGCTGCTAGCCTCAAGGTTTCCCTCCAACCCAACAGGTAACAGCAGATAATGTCGCTAGCCTCAAGGTTTCCCTCCAACCCAACAGGTAACAGCAGATAATGCTGCTAGCCTCAAGGTTTCCCTCCAACCCAACAGGTAACAGCAGATAATGTCGCTAGCCTCAAGGTTTCCCTCCAACCCAGCAGATAATGCTGCTAGCCTCAAGGTTTCCCTCCAACCCAACAGGTAACAGCAGATAATGCTGCTAGCCTCAGCTTGGCTCAGAGTAGAGTAAAGCCCATTCCTGCTATTCTTACTGTAGGTCTCTTTCCCGTCACAGAAAGCATCATGCTCTCACACACAGTCAACCACACAACTTCTATCATAGCTGGTTATAATGTTCACAGATTCACACAATTCAGTGACTTTGACAATGAAAAGGAAGAGAGGCCTTTGAAGACAGTCATAAACTAGAGCAAAGCTGTCAAACATATGGCTCTACAGTACATTTTTACAGTTACCTGACTGTGTTCAGCTCGCTAATAATCACCGAAATTGAAGCTAGTCAGGGAGCATCGAAAATTCCAAAAACGTCTGACTGAAGCCGGGACGGCCGGGCGTTCTTGGGGTCGAGTCCGTCTCTGCCATAACATGGACTCTTAACAACATGATGAAACTTTGTTGCTCCTTCTTGAAACAAGCACAGTGTTGGGTTTTCACTAGTTTCCACAGCCACAAAGTCAGATTCCACAGCCACAAAGTCAGATTCCACAGCCACAAAGTCAGATTCCACAGCCACAAAGTCAGATTCCACAGCCACAAAGTCAGATTCCACAGCCACAAAGTCAGATTCCACAGCCACAAAGTAAAAATTGGTTACAAAAATTAATTTAAGGTTAGGTTAGGCATAAGGTTAGCAATGTGTTTAAGGTTAGGGTTAAAGTTAGGGTTAGGTTAAAAACTTAATTTTGAGAAGATCAATTTTTTAAATGGGTGGGGTTCATGACTTTGTGGGTAAAGAGGCCAGAGAAGATCCTAGTAGCAAACTAATCTTCAGTTACCTAAGCAACGCCTCCCCACAATGCAGCAGCAGCAAACATAGAAATAAAATAAAATTGTATTTGTCACATGCGCCGAATACAACAGATTACAGTGAAATGCTTACTTACACTTATTTACTTACACTTATTTATTTATTTTTATTTTTACAAGCCCTTAACCAACAATGCAGTTCAATAAATAGAGTTAAGAAAATATTTACTAAATAAACTAAAGTAAAAACTAATAAAAAGTAACATAATAAAATAACAATAACGAGGCTATATACATTTACATTACATTTAAGTCATTTAGCAGACGCTCTTATCCAGAGCGACTTACAGTTAGTGAGTGCATACATCATTTGTTTATACTGGCCCCCTGTGGGAATCGAACCCACAACCCTGGCGTTGCAAACGCCATGCTCTACCAACTGAGCTACATCCCTGCCGGCCATTCCCTCCCCTACCCTGGACGACGCTGGGCCAATTGTGCGCCGCCCCATGGGTCTCCCGGTCGTGGCCGGCTACGACAGAGCCTGGATTCGAACCAGGATCTCTAGTGGCACAGCTAGCACTGCGATGCAGTGCCTTAGACCACTGCGCCACTCGGGAGGATATACAGGGGGTACCGGTACCGAGTCAATGTGCGGGGGTATAGGTTAGTTGAGGTAATTTGTACATGTAGGTAGGGGTAAAGTGACTATGCATAGATAATAGACAGTGAGTAGCAGCAGTGTAAAAACAAAAGGGGGGGGGGGGGGGGGGTCAACATAAATAGTCCGGGTGCCATTTCATTAATTGTAGTTTGTCCCTCTTACCTCATCATAGTTGGTGGTGAGGACCAAGGATCCGTCGTCGTGGGAACAGGAGCTGACAGTAGCAGGAAGGAGCTGCTCTTTGTCCCACAGCCAGACACGGGCCCCCTGAAACACAACATGATGAGACACGGGCCCCTGAAACACAACATGATGAGACACGGGCCCCTGAAACACAACATGATGAGACACGGGCCCCTGAAACACAACATGATGAGACACGGGCCCCTGAAACACAACATGATGAGACACGGGCCCCTGAAACACAACATGATGAGACACGGGCCCCTGAAACACAACATGATGAGACACGGGCCCCTGAAACACAACATGATGAGACACAGGCCCCTGAAACACAACATGATGAGACACGGGCCCCTGAAACCCAACAGATAGATAGACAACATGACTCATAACAACAGAACCAAATCATCATATGTGGGCATGTTACTAGAACCTGCTGCCTCTGGCTAAACACAAGACAAGTGAAGGGAGAATAACACCACATGAATCGGCCACTCAGAGGGGTAACAGAATAACACCACATGAATCGGCCACTCAGAGGGGTAACAGAATAACACCACATGAATCGGCCACTCAGAGGGGTAACAGAATAACACCACATGAATCGGCCACTCAGAGGGGTAACAGAATAACACCACATGAATCGGCCACTCAGAGGGGTAACAGAATAACACCACATGAATCGGCCACTCAGAGGGGTAACAGAATAACACCACATGAATCAGCCACTCAGAGGGGTAACAGAATAACACCACATGAATCGGCCACTCAGAGGGGTAACAGAATAACACCACATGAATCGGCCACTCAGAGGGGTAACAGAATAACACCACATGAATCGGCCACTCAGAGGGGTAACAGAATAACACCACATGAATCAGCCACTCAGAGGGGTAACAGAATAACACCACATGAATCGGCCACTCAGAGGGGTAACAGAATAACACCACATGAATCGGCCACTCAGAGGGGTAACAGAATAACACCACATGAATCGGCCACTCAGAGGGGTAACAGAATAACACCACATGAATCGGCCACTCAGAGGGGTAACAGAATAACACCACATGAATCGGCCACTCAGAGGGGTAACAGAATAACACCTCATGAATCGGCCACTCAGAGGGGTAACAGAATAACACCACATGAATCGGCCACTCAGAGGGGTAACAGAATAACACCACATGAATCGGCCACTCAGAGGGGTAACAGAATAACACCACATGAATCGGCCACTCAGAGGGGTAACAGAATAACACCACATGAATCGGCCACTCAGAGGGGTAACAGAATAACACCACATGAATCGGCCACTCAGAGGGGTAACAGAATAACACCACATGAATCGGCCACTCAGAGGGGTAACAGAATAACACCACATGAATCGGCCACTCAGAGGGGTAACAGAATAACACCACATGAATCTGTGTCAAGTGAAGGGCCACTCAGAGGGGTAACAGAATAACACTCTTCTCTGTGTCACGGAGACTCTCCGCACTGCTAAAGCTAACTCTCTCTCCTCTGCTCTTGTCCTTCTAGACCTGTCTGCTGCCTTTGATACTGTGAACCATCAGATCCTCCTCTCCACCCTCTCCGAGCTGGGCATCTCCGGCGCGGCTCACTCCTGGATTGCGTCCTACCTGACCGGTCGCTCCTACCAAGTGGCGTGGCGAGAAGCTGTCTCCGCACCACGTGCTCTCACCACTGGTGTCCCCCAGGGCTCAGTTCTAGGCCCTCTCCTTTTCTCCCTATACACCAAGTCACTTGGCTCTGTCATATCCTCACATGGCCTCTCCTATCATTGCTACGCTGACGATACACAACTAATCTTCTCCTTTCCCCCTTCTGATAACCAGGTGGCGAATCGCATCTCTGCATGTCTGGCAGACATATCAGTATGGATGACGGATCACCACCTCAAGCTGAACCCTGGCAAGACGGAGCTGCTCTTCCTCCCGGGGAAGGACTGCCCGTTCCATGATCTCGCCATCACGGTTGACAACTCCGCTGTGTCCTCCTCCCAGAGTGCGAAGAGCCTAGGCGTGACCCTGGACAACACCCTGTCGTTCTCCGCCAACATCAAGGCGGTGACCCGCTCCTGCAGGTTCATGCTCTACAACATTCGGAGAGTACGACCCTGCCTTACACAGGAAGCGGCACAGGTCCTAATCCAGGCACTTGTCATCTCCCGTCTGGACTACTGCAACTCGCTGTTGGCTGGCCTCCTTGCCTGTGCCATTAAACCCCTACAACTCATCCAGAATGCCGCAGCCCGTCTGGTGTTCAACCTTCCCAAGTTCTCTCACGTCACCCCCCTCCTCCGCACACTCCACTGGCTTCCAGTTGAAGCTCGCATCCGCTACAAGACCATGGTGCTTGCCTATGGAGCAGTGAGGGGAACGGCACCTCTGTACCTTCAGGCTCTGATCAGTCCCTACACCCAAACGAGGGCATTGCGTTCATCCACCTCTGGCCTGCTGGCTCCCCTTCCTCTGCGGAAGCATAGCTCCCGCTCAGCCCAGTCAAAACTGTTCGCTGCTCTGGCACCCCAATGGTGGAACAAGCTCCCTCACGACGCCAGGACAGCGGAGTCACTCACCACCTTCCGGAGACATTTGAAACCCCACCTCTTTAAGGAATACCTGGGTTAGGATAAAGTAATCCTTCTAACCCCCCCCCCCCCCTGTCCTGTTATCCTGCCTCTCTCTCCCCCTCTCCTTAGTGTCCTGTTATCCTGCCTCTCTCTCCCCTCTCCTTTGTGTCCTGTTAACCTGCGTCTCTCTCCCCTCTCATTAGTGTCCTGTTAACCGGCCTCTCTCTCCCCTCTCCTTAGTGTCCTGTTAACCTGCCTCTCTCTCCCCTCTCAGTGTCCTGTTAACCTGCCTCTCTCTCCCCTCTCCTTAGTGTCCTGTTAACCTGCCTCTCTCTCCCCTCTCCTTAGTGTCCTGTTAACCTGCCTCTCTCTCCCCTCTCAGTGTCCTGTTAACCGGCCTCTCTCTCCCCTCTCCTTAGTGTCCTGTTAACCTGCCTCTCTCTCCCCTCTCAGTGTCCTGTTAACCTGCGTCTCTCTCCCCTCTCATTAGTGTCCTGTTAACCTGCCTCTCTCCCCTCTCCTTAGTGTCCTGTTAACCTGCCTCTCTCTCCCCTCTCTTTAGTGTCCTGTTAACCTGCCTCTCTCTCCCCTCTCCTTAGTGTCCTGTTAACCTGGGTCTCTCTCTCCTCACCTTAGTGTCCTGTTAACCTGCCTCTCTCTCCCCTCTCTTTAGTGTCCTGTTATCCTGCCTCTCTCTCCCCTCTCCTTAGTGTCCTGTTAACCGGCCTCTCTCTCCCCTCTCAGTGTCCTGTTAACCGGCCTCTCTCTCCCCTCTCAGTGTCCTGTTAACCTGCCTCTCTCTCCCCTCTCCTTAGTGTCCTGTTAACCTGCCTCTCTCTCCCCTCTCCTTAGTGTCCTGTTAACCTGCCTCTCTCTCCCCTCTCAGTGTCCTGTTAACCTGCCTCTCTCTCCCCTCTCCTTAGTGTCCTGTTAACCGGCCTCTCTCTCCCCTCTCAGTGTCCTGTTAACCGGCCTCTCTCTCCCCTCTCAGTGTCCTGTTAACCTGCCTCTCTCTCCCCTCTCCTTAGTGTCCTGTTAACCTGCCTCTCTCTCCCCTCTCCTTAGTGTCCTGTTAACCTGCCTCTCTCTCCCCTCTCAGTGTCCTGTTAACCTGCCTCTCTCTCCCCTCTCCTTAGTGTCCTGTTAACCGGCCTCTCTCTCCCCTCTCAGTGTCCTGTTAACCGGCCTCTCTCTCCCCTCTCAGTGTCCTGTTAACCTGCCTCTCTCTCCCCTCTCCTTAGTGTCCTGTTAACCTGCCTCTCTCTCCCCTCTCCTTAGTGTCCTGTTAACCTGCCTCTCTCTCCCCTCTCAGTGTCCTGTTAACCTGCCTCTCTCTCCCCTCTCCTTAGTGTCCTGTTAACCTGCCTCTCTCTCCCCTCTCCTTAGTGTCCTGTTAACCTGCCTCTCTCTCCCCTCTCCTTAGTGTCCTGTTAACCTGCCTCTCTCTCCCCTCTCAGTGTCCTGTTAACCTGCCTCTCTCTCCCCTCTCCTTAGTGTCCTGTTAACCGGCCTCTCTCTCCCCTCTCAGTGTCCTGTTAACCGGCCTCTCTCTCCCCTCTCAGTGTCCTGTTAACCTGCCTCTCTCTCCCCTCTCCTTAGTGTCCTGTTAACCTGCCTCTCTCTCCCCTCTCCTTAGTGTCCTGTTAACCTGCCTCTCTCTCCCCTCTCAGTGTCCTGTTAACCTGCCTCTCTCTCCCCTCTCCTTAGTGTCCTGTTAACCTGCCTCTCTCTCCCCTCTCCTTAGTGTCCTGTTAACCTGCCTCTCTCTCCCCTCTCAGTGTCCTGTTAACCTGCCTCTCTCTCCCCTCTCAGTGTCCTGTTAACCTGCCTCTCTCTCCCCTCTCAGTGTCCTGTTAACCTGCCTCTCTCTCCCCTCTCCGTAGTGTCCTGTTAACCTGCCTCTCTCTCCCCTCTCTTTAGTGTCCTGTTAAACGGCCTCTCTCTCCCCTCTCCGTAGTGTCCTGTTAACCTGCCTCTCTCTCCCCTCTCCGTAGTGTCCTGTTAACCGGCCTCTCTCTCCCCTCTCCTTTGTGTCCTGTTAACCTGCCTCTCTCTCCCCTCTCCTTAGTGTCCTGTTAACCTGCCTCTCTCTCCCCTCTCAGTGTCCTGTTAACCGGCCTCTCTCTCCCCTCTCCTTAGTGTCCTGTTAACCGGCCTCTCTCTCCCCTCTCCTTAATGTCCTGTTAACCTGCCTCTCTCTCCCCTCTCCGTAGTGTCCTGTTAACCGGCCTCTCTCTCCCCTCTCCTTAGTGTCCTGTTAACCGGCCTCTCTCTCCCCTCTCCTTAATGTCCTGTTAACCTGCCTCTCTCTCCCCTCTCCTTAATGTCCTGTTAACCTGCCTCTCTCTCCCCTCTCAGTGTCCTGTTAACCTGCCTCTCTCTCCCCTCTCCTTAGTGTCCTGTTAACCTGCCTCTCTCTCCCCTCTCCTTAGTGTCCTGTTAACCTGCCTCTCTCTCCCCTCTCAGTGTCCTGTTAACCGGCCTCTCTCTCCCCTCTCCTTAGTGTCCTGTTAACCGGCCTCTCTCTCCCCTCTCCTTAATGTCCTGTTAACCTGCCTCTCTCTCCCCTCTCCTTAATGTCCTGTTAACCTGCCTCTCTCTCCCCTCTCAGTGTCCTGTTAACCTGCCTCTCTCTCCCCTCTCCTTAGTGTCCTGTTAACCGGCCTCTCTCTCCCCTCTCCTTAGTGTCCTGTTAACCTGGGTCTCTCTCCCCTCTCCTTAGTGTCCTGTTAACCTGCCTCTCTCTCCCCTCTCCTTAGTGTCCTGTTAACCGGCCTCTCTCTCCCCTCTCCTTAGTGTCCTGTTAACCTGCCTCTCTCTCCCCTCTCCGTAGTGTCCTGTTAACCGGCCTCTCTCTCCCCTCTCCTTAGTGTCCTGTTAACCGGCCTCTCTCTCCCCTCTCTTTAGTGTCCTGTTAAACGGCCTCTCTCTCCCCTCTCCGTAGTGTCCTGTTAACCGGCCTCTCTCTCCCCTCTCCGTAGTGTCCTGTTAACCGGCCTCTCTCTCCCCTCTCCTTAGTGTCCTGTTAACCTGCCTCTCCCTCCCCTCTCCTTACTGTACTGTTAACTGGCCTCTCTCTCCCCCCCCCCAAATTGTAAAGTGGTTATCCCACTGGCTATAGGGTGAACGCACCAATTTGTGAGTCGCTCTGGCTAAGAGCGTCTGCTAAATGACGTTAATGTGCCCTTGAGCAAGGCACTTAACCCTAATTGCTCCTGTAAGTCGCTCTGGATAAGAGCGTCTGCTAAATGACTAAAATGTAAATGTAAATGTAGTAGGAGAAATAACGAATGGTTCTACAGTCTAGACATCAACATTCAGAGAAAGCATTAGCTAGAAAGATATCATCTTCAAAGTTGCTGCCAACAGAAGAGTTAACTGGACTAGTTACTGAGTCAGCCTCTGGCCATCCATCTGAGTCCGTCTGTCTCTCCATCCTGCTGCTACACAGTCATTAGCCACCACACTACACCCTGCTCACACAGTCACCCTGCTCACACAGTCACCCTGCTCACACAGTCACCCTGCTCACACACCCGCCCTGCTCACACCCCTACCCTGCTCACACCCCTACCCTGCTCAAACAGTCACCCTGCTCACACCCCTACCCTGCTCAAACAGTCACCCTACTCACACAGTCACCCTGCTCAAACAGTCACCCTGCTCACACCCCCACCCTACTCAAACAGTCACCCTGCTCACAGTCACCCTGCTCACATCCCTACCCTGCTCACAAAGCCACCCTGCTCACACCCCTACCCTGCTCACACCCCTACCCTGCTCACACCCCTACCCTGCTCACACCCCTACCCTGCTCACACCCCTACCCTGCTCACACCCCTACCCTGCTCACAGTCACCCTGCTCACACAGTCACCCTGCTCACACCCCTACCCTGCTCACAGTCACCCTGCTCACACCCCTACCCTGCTCACAGTCACCCTGCTCACACCCCTACCCTGCTCACAGTCACCCTGCTCACACACCCGCCCTGCTCACAAAGCCACCCTGCTCACACCCCTACCCTGCTCACACCCCTACCCTGCTCACAGTCACCCTGCTCACACCCCTACCCTGCTCACAGTCACCCTGCTCACACCCCTACCCTGCTCACAGTCACCCTGCTCACACACCCGCCCTGCTCACAAAGCCACCCTGCTCACACCCCTACCCTGCTCACACCCCTACCCTGCTCACAGTCACCCTGCTCACACCCCTACCCTGCTCACACCCCTACCCTGCTCACACCCCTACCCTGCTCACAGTCACCCTGCTCACACAGTCACCCTGCTCACACCCCTACCCTGCTCACAGTCACCCTGCTCACACCCCTACCCTGCTCAGTCATCCTGCTCACACCCCTACCCTGCTCACACCCCTCCCCTGCTCAAACAGTCACCCTGCTCACACACCCGCCCTGCTCACAAAGCCACCCTGCTCACACCCCTACCCTGCTCACACCCCTACCCTGCTCACAGTCACCCTGCTCACACCCCTACCCTGCTCACAGTCACCCTGCTCACACCCCTACCCTGCTCACAGTCACCCTGCTCACACACCCGCCCTGCTCACAAAGCCACCCTGCTCACACCCCTACCCTGCTCACACAGTCACCCTGCTCACACAGCCACCCTGCTCACACAGCCACCCTGCTCACACAGTCACCCTGCTCACACAGTCACCCTGCTCACACAGTCACCCTGCTCACACAGCCACCCAAACCCACAGACATGGAACAGGAAGCCCACTCCCAGATTATATCCTGTTTTGCTGTCTGCTCTCTCCTCTGTGATTATGTTTGCTGTGTTACTGTTAATGTGGCAGAGTGGAGTCACTGACCTCCCATCCATATTACACAGAGGAGACAGGGGAGACAGGGGAGACAGGGGAGACAGGGGAGACAGGGGAGACAGAGGAGACAGAGGAGACAGGGGAGACAGGGGAGACAGGGGAGACAGGGGAGACAGGGGAGACAGAGGAGACAGGGGAGACAGGGGAGACAGGGGAGACAGGGGAGACAGGGGAGACAGGGGAGACAGAGGAGACAGAGGAGACAGGGGAGACAGGGGAGACAGGGGAGACAGGGGAGACAGAGGAGACAGAGGAGACAGGGGAGACAGGGGAGACAGGGGAGACAGGGGAGACAGAGGAGACAGAGGAGACAGGGGAGACAGGGGAGACAGGGGAGACAGGGGAGACAGGGCTCTGTAGCAGAATTAAATAAGAGGAATAGCTGATTGGAAAGTGAGGAGAGAAGACCTGCAATAACAGGAATCACTAGCTGATTGCTGAGAAGTGTAGTCACTTCCTGGTGATGTTGGAGCACGCTAGGGAGCACGCTAGGGAGCACGCTAGGGAGCACGCTAGGGAGCACACTAGGGAGCACGCTAGGGAGCACGCTAGGGAGCACGCTAGGGAGCACGCTAGGGACTGTCTGTCTACAGCTCTGTATAATGTGTCCTCTCCACTAGCTGACTACTGAGACTAATTCTCATCCCAGCATGGCCAAACAGTATGAATCACCCTAGCGCCCGCATTCAGTGGGGTAGTGAAGTGGAGAGAGAGTCGTTTGTCCAACAAGACATAAAATGGAGAATCAATAATAAATAATCAATCATCCTAGGATAAAACCCTAGACCCTAACCCCAACCCTCCCTACCTCTAGACAAGGTTCAAAGGGCATCCATCCGCATGAACTATTAACAACATGCTGCTCCACATGGAGCTGGACTGGTTCAATACAACACAATCACCAGGACAGGGCTGGGTGTAGTCAGAGTCATCCCCAGGACAGGGCTGGGTGTAGTCAGAGTCATCCCCAGGACAGGGCTGGGTGTAGTCAGAGTCATCCCCAGGACAGGGCTGGGTGTAGTCAGAGTCATCCCCAGGACAGGGCTGGGTGTAGTCAGAGTCATCCCCAGGACAGGGCTGGGTGTAGTCAGAGTCATCCCCAGGACAGGGCTGGGTGTAGTCAGAGTCATCCCCAGGACAGGGCTGGGTGTAGTCAGAGTCATCCCCAGGACAGGGCTGGGTGTAGTCAGAGTCATCCCCAGGACAGGGCTGGGTGTAGTCAGAGTCATCACCAGGACAGGGCTGGGTGTAGTCAGTCAGAGTCATCCCCAGGACAGGGCTGGGTGTAGTCAGAGTCATCACCAGGACAGGGCTGGGTGTAGTCAGTCAGAGTCATCCCCAGGACAGGGCTGGGTGTAGTCAGAGTCATCACCAGGGGTGAACATCTTATTCCAAAATCATGGGCATTAATATAGAGTTGGTTCCCCCCATTGCTGCTATAGCAGCCTCCACTCTTCTGGGAAGGCTTTCCACTAGATGTTGGAACATTGCTGCGGGGGACTTGCTTCCGTTCAGCCACAAGAGCATTAGTGAGGTCGGGCACTGATGTTGGGCGATTAGGCCTGGCTCGCAGTCGGCGTTCCAATTCATCCCAAAGGTGTTCGATGGGGTTGAGGTCAGGGCTCTGTGCAGGCCAGTCAAGTTCTTCAACACCGATCTCAACAAATCATTTCTGTATGGACCTCGCTTCGTGCACGGCGGCATTGTCATGCTGAAACAGGAAAGGGCCTTCCCCAAACTGTTGCCACAAAGTTGGAAGCACAGAATCGTCTAGAATGTCATTGTATGCTGTAGCATTAATATTTCCCTTCACTGGAACTAAGGGGCCTAGCCCGAACCATAAAAAACAGCCGCAGACCATTATTCCTCCTCCACCAAACTTTACAGTTGGCACTATGCACTGGGGCAGGTAGCATTCTCCTGGCATCCGCCAAACCCCGATTTGGACTGCCAGATGGCGAAGCGTGATTCATCACTCCAGAGAACGCCTTTCCACTGCTCCGGAGTCCAATGGCGGTTTGTCTATGGAGATTGCATGGCCGTGTGCTCGATCTTATAAACCTGTCAGCAACAAGTGTGGCTGAAATAGCCGAACCCACTAATTTTAAGGGGTGTCCACATACTTTTGTATAAATAGTGTATGAAATTAACTTAAATATGATTAGACTGTAGTTTACTACAGTGTCTGTAAATAAATATTGACAATGGAAAGAAGTGGAGGACGCTCAACGTCTGACTGAAAAGGAAAAGGCACAACGTGCACATAGGTTAGGTTACTATGGTGAGCATAGGTTAGGTTACTATGGTGAGCATAGGTTAGGTTACTATGGTGAGCATAGGTTAGGTTACTATGGTGAGCATAGGTTAGGTTACTATGGTGAGCATAGGTTAGGTTACTATGGTGACCATAGGTTAGGTTACTATGGTGACCATAGGTTAGGTTACTATGGTGAGCATAGGTTAGGTTACTATGGTGAGCATAGGTTAGGTTACTATGGTGACCATAGGTTAGGTTACTATGGTGAGCATAGGTTAGGTTACTATGGTGAGCATAGGTTAGGTTACTATGGTGAGCATAGGTTTGGTTACTATGGTGAGCATAGGTTAGGTTACTATGGTGAGCATAGGTTAGGTTACTATGGTGACCATAGGTTAGGTTACTATGGTGACCATGGGTTAGGTTACTATGGTGACCATGGGTTAGGTTACTATGGTGAGCATGGGTTAGGTTACTATGGTGAGCATAGGTTAGGTTACTATGGTGAGCATAGGTTAGGTTACTATGGTGAGCATAGGTTAGGTTACTATGGTGACCATAGGTTAGGTTACTATGGTGACCATGGGTTAGGTTACTATGGTGAGCATGGGTTAGGTTACTATGGTGAGCATAGGTTAGGTTACTATGGTGACCATAGGTTAGGTTACTATGGTGAGCATAGGTTAGGTTACTATGGTGAGCATAGGTTAGGTTACTATGGTGAGCATAGTGTCACGCCCTGGCTCGGGGGACTCTCGTATGTTGAGCCAGGGTGTTAGTTTCTATGTTTTGTGTTGTAGGTTGTGGGTCTAGTTTTGCATTTCTATGTTGGCCAGGGTGGCTCCCAATCAGAGACGGCTGTAGCTCGTTGTCTCTGATTGGGAGCCATACTTAGGTAGCCGTTAGGCATTCGTTTGGTGTGGGATCTTGTTCCGTGTTGGTTTGTGTATGTAACCAGGGATGTCACGCTATCATTATTTAAATAAAATATGTTCGCATTCCACGCTGCGCCTTGGTCCTCTCTTCCCGACGATCGTGACACATAGGTTAGGTTACTATGGTGAGCATAGGTTAGGTTACTATGGTGAGCGAGCGTTGCACCTGGAAGTGGTGAAGCACGTGGAAGTTATCATCCTAAATATGATAAGGCTATAGTTTCCATTGCTATCTAGAACCTAAAAGGGTTATTCAGCTTTCCCAATAGGAGAACCCTTTTTGGTTCCATGTATAATGTTTTCCACATAGGCTTTTACACGGAACCCAAAAGGGTTTTACCAGGAACCAAAAGGGTTCTACCTGGAACCAAAAGGGTTCTACCTGGAACCAAAAGGGTTCTACCTGGAACCAAAAGGGTTCTACCTGGAACCAAAAGGGTTCTACCTGGAACCAAATAGACTTCTCCTATGGGGACAGCCGAAGAACCCTTTTGGAACAGCTGCTGGTGCAGTACCTCTACTGTGTTTTCAGGGTGATCATCTCACCCCATTAGAGGGGTTTTTCAGGGTGATCATCTCACCCCATTAGAGGGGTTTTTCAGGGTGATCATCTCACCCCATTAGAGGGGTTTTTCAGGGTGATCATCTCACCCCATTAGAGGGGTTTTTCAGGGTGATCATCACACCCCATTAGAGGGGTTTTTCAGGGTGATCATCTCACCCCATTAGAGGGGTTTTTCAGGGTGATCATCACACCCCATTAGAGGGGTTTTTCAGGGTGATCATCACACCCCATTAGAGGGGTTTTTCAGGGTGATCATCTCACCCCATTAGAGGGGTTTTTCAGGGTGATCATCTCATCCCATTAGAGGGGTTTTTCAGGGTGATCATCACACTGAAGAGACTGAGAAAAAGTGGTGGATGGGTCACTCAGCCAGCAGCACTCTGGTCTAAAAACATAGTTCCACTAAATGGAACACAGCTAAATGTAGCTACACCAACTCACCAGGGACGAGAGGGAGAGGGGGAGGGAGGGAGGGAGAGAGGAGGGAGGGGGGAGGGAGAGAGGAGGGAGGGGGGGAGGGAGGGAGGAGGGAGGGGGGGAGGGAGGAGGGAGGGGGGAGTAGAGGCTATAAATTAGGAGAGGGCTGGGTGTGTGTGTGTGTGTGTGTGTGTGTGTGTGTGTGTGTGTGTGTGTGTGTGTGTGTGTGTGTGTGTGTGTGTGTGTGTGTGTGTGTGTGTCTGGGACGGGGAGAGGAAGGCTGAGGTACATGATAAAACTCTGTTCCAATGTCTAGAAGCAGACTAGAGGTTAATATAGAGGTTAATATATCTGCTGCCAATGACTGGAACGATCTACAAAAATCTCTGAAGCTGGAGACTCTTATCTCCCTCACTAACTTTAAGCATCAGTTGTCAGAGCAGCTTACCGATCACTGCACCTGTACACAGCCCATCTGTAATTAGCCCACCCAACTACCTCATCCCTATATTGTTATTTATTTTGCTCATTTGCACCCCAGTATCTCTATTTGCACATCATCTTCTGCACATCTATCATTCCAGTGTTAATACTAATTGTAATTATTTTGCACTATGGCCTCTTTATTGCCTTACCTCCATAACTTGCTACATTTGCACACACTGTATATAGATTTTCTATTTTCTGTTGTATTTTTGACTTTGTGTTTTGTTTTACCCCATATGTACAGTGAGGGAAAAAAGTATTTGATCCCCTGCTGATTTTGTACGTTTGCCCACTGACAAAGAAATGATCAGTCTATAATTTTAATGGTAGGTTTATTTGAACAGTGAGAGACAGAATAACAACAAAAGAATCCAGATAAACGCATGTCAAAAATGTTATAAATTGATTTGCATTTTAATGAGGGAAATAAGTATTTGACCCCCTCTCAATCAGAAAGATTTCTGTCTCCCAGGTGTCTTTTATACAGGTAACGAGCTGAGATTAGGAGCACACTCTTAAAGGGAGCGCTCCTAATCTCAGCTTGTTACCTGTATAAAAGAAACCTGTCCACAGAAGCAATCAATCAATCAATCAGATTCCAAACTCTCCACCATGGCCAAGACCAAAGAGCTCTGGCCAAGACCAAGCAGCTTGGTGAGAAGGTGACAACAGTTGGTGCGATTATTCGCAAATGGAAGAAACACAAAAGAACTGTCAATCTCCCTCGGCCTGGGGCTCCATGTAAGATCTCACCTCGTGGAGTTGCAATGATCATGAGAACGGTGAGGAATCAGCCCAGAACTACACGGGAGGATCTTGTCAATGATCTCAAGGCAGCTGGGACCATAGTCACCAAGAAAACAATTGGTAACACACTACGCCGTGAAGGACTGAAATCCTGCAAGGTCCCCCTGCTCAAGAAAGCACATATACAGGCCCGTCTGAAGTTTGCCAATGAACATCTGAATAATTCAGAGGAGAACTGGGTGAAAGTGTTGTGGTCAGATGAGACCATAATCGAGCTCTTTGGCATCAACTCAACTCACCATGTTTGGAGGAGGAGGAATGCTGCCTATGACCCCAAGAACACCATCCCCATCGTCAAACATGGAGGTGGAAACATGCTTTGGGGGTGTTTTTCTGCTAAGAGGACAGGACAACTTCAGAGCATCAAAAGGGACGATGTACCGTCAAATCTTGGGTGAGAACCTCCTTCCCTCAGCCAGGGCATTGAAAATGGGTCGTGGATGGGTATTCCAGCATGACAATGACCCAAAACACACGGCCAAGGAAACAAAGGAGTGGCTCAAGAAGAAGCACATTAAGGTCCTGGAGTGGCCTAGCCAGTCTCCAGACCTTGATCCCATAGAAAATCTGTGGAGGGAGCTGAAGGTTCCAGTTGCCAAACGTCAGCCTCGAAACCTTAATGACTTGGAGAAGATCTGCAAAGAGGAGTGGGACAAAATCCCTCCTGAGATGTGTGCAAACCTGGTGGCCAACTACAAGAAATGTCTGACCTCTGTGATTGCCAACAAGGGTTTTGCCACCAAGTACTAAGTCATGTTTTGCAGAGGGGTCAAATACTTATTTCCCTCATTAAAATGCACATACATTTATAACATTTTTGACATGCGTTTTTCTGGATGTTTTTTACTGTTATTCTGTCTCTCACTGTTCAAATAAACCTACCATTAAAATTATAGACTGATCATGTCTTTGTCAGCGGGCAAACGTACAAAATCAGCAGGGGATCAAATACTTTTCCCCTGTACCTGGATCCCAAATGGGTTCTAGCTGGAACCCAAAGGGTTCTCCTATGGGGACAGCAGAGGAACCGTTTTGGAACCCTTCTTTCTAAGAGTGTAGGGTCCCTGGTCTGAAGTAGTGCCCTTCTTTCTAAGAGTGTAGGGTCCCTGGTCTGAAGTAGTGCACTACATACAGTCCCAGTCAACAGTTTGGACACACCTCTTACTCCTCATTGGTGTTTGTTTGGACACACCTCTTACTCCTCATTGGTGTTTGTTTGGACACACCTACTCCTTATATACAGTGGGGAGAACAAGTATTTGATCTTAGCTCATTAGTCACCATAGCAACACCCACCCGTAGTCTGCGCTCCAGCAGCTACAGTGGGGAGAACAAGTATTTGATCCACTGTCGATTTTGCAGGTTTTCCTACTTACAAAGCATGTAGAGATCTGTAATTTTTATCATAGGTACACTTCAACTGTGAGAGACGGAATCTAAAAAAAAAATTCTCCAGAAAATCACATTGTATGATTTTTAAGTAATTCATTCCCCTTGGCGTTTTTCCTATTTTGTTGCATTACAACCTGTAATTTAAATAGATTTTTATTTGGATTTCATGTAATGGACATACACAAAATAGTCCAAATTGGTGAAGTGAAATGAAAAAAATAACTTGTTTCAAAGAATTCAAAAAAATAAATAACGGAAAAGTGGTGCGTGCATATGTATTCACCCCCTTTGCTATGAAGCCCGTAAATAAGATCTGCTGCAACCAATTACCTTCAGAAGTCACATAATTAGTTAAATAAAGTCCACCTGTGTGCAATCTAGGTGTCACATGATCTGTCACATGATCTCAGTATGTATACACCTGTTCTGAAAGGCCCCAGAGTCTGCAACACCACTAAGCAAGGGGCACCACCAAGCAAGCGGCACCATGAAGACAAAGGAGCTCTTCAAACAGGTTATGGAAAAAAGTTGTGGAGAATTACAGATCAGGGTTGGGTTATAAAAAAATATCTGAAACTTTGAACATCTCACGGAGCACCATTAAATCCATTATTAAAAAATGGAAAGAATATGGCACCACAACAAACCTGCCAAGAGAGGGCCGCCCACCAAAACTCACGGACCAGGCAAGGAGGGCATTAATCAGAGAGGCAACAAAGAGACCAAAGATAACCCTGAAGGAGCTGCAAAGCTCCACAGCAGAGATTGAGTATCTGTCCATTGGACCACTTTAAGCCGTACACTCCACAGAGCTGGGCTTTACGGAAGAGTGGCCAGAAAAAAGCCATTGCTTAAATAAAAAAATAAGCAAACACGTTTGGTGTTCGCCAAAAGGCATGTGGGAGACTCCCCAAACATATGGTAGAAGGTACTCTGGTCAGATGAGACTACAATTGAGCTTTTTGGCCAACAACGAAAACACTATGTCTGGAGGAAACCCAACACCTCTCATCAACCTGAGAACATCATCGGCAGGGACTGGGAAACTGGTCAGAATTGAAGGAATGATGGATGCCGCTAAATACAGGGAAATTCTTGAGGGAAACCTGTTTCAGTCTTCCAGAGATTTGAGACTGGGACGGAGGTTCACCTTCCAGCAGGACAATGACCCTAAGCATACTGCTAAAGCAACACTCGAGTGGTTTAAGGGGAAACATTTAAATGTCTTGGAATGGCCTAGTCAAAGCCCAGACCTCAATCCAATTGAGAATCTGTGGTATGACTTAAAGATTGCTGTACACCAGCGGAACCCATCCAACTTGAAGGAGCTGGAGCAGTTTTGCCTTGAAGAATGGGCAAAAATCCCAGTGGCTAGATGTGCCAAGCTTATAGAGGCATACCCCAAGAGACTTGCATCTGTAATTGCTGCAAAAGGTGGTTCTACAAAGTATTGACTTTGGGGGGGTGAATAGTTATGCACGCTCAAGTTCAGTTTTTTTGTCTTGTTTGTTTCACAAGAAAAAATATTTTGCATCTTCAAAGTGGTAGGCATGTTGTGTAAATCAAACGATACAAAAAAATCCATTTTAATTCCAGGTTGTAAGGCAACAAAATAGGAATAATGCCAAGTGGGGTGAATACTTTCGCATGCCACTGTAGTTACTGTGCCTGGTACCGGCGTGTCGGATTCAGGCTTGAGAAAAGCTGCACCACGTGGTCTGGTCTGACGGAGCAGTGTCCCAAATAGGACCCTATTCCCTATATAGTGCACTACTTTTATAGCACTACTTTTATAGTGCACTATATAGGGAATAGGATGCCATTTGGGACATAAGCCAGAAAAGAATTACAGACCGACTGGTTTAGTTATTCTGTAGCTGTAAGAAGATCAGTTGTTATTATGTAACTGTAACTGACAGAGGCAGACCGGGCTCTAACTGCATCAGTCTATCGGATAAAGAGGACGGATTGAAGAGAGACAGAGAGTTACGTTATAACCATTGAAATAAAATTAAATGCCTGTAGATGCCTCAATTCTATTACTATAACAAGACACAACTGATATAAATCAACACAAACACCGCGGAAAGTGTTTGACAGCGGACGAGTCGTGACAGTCCCACCCTCCTATAGCTCTTCCAACCAGCCTCCACTGACGTACATATTAGGCTTAAACATAGATTTAGATATCTGTCATTTTCATACACAGTCATAGTGCTGTAAGGATCTAGCCCAGGTTTTGTTCTGAACAGAATCATTATTGTTTGTGTTCCATTCCACTGCTCTTTACCTGCAAAATAAAGTTTGGAACCAACCAGAACAAATTACCAGTCTATATCATTCCTTTCTGTTCCTTTTTTAACCACTCAAATCTTCTTCTTTTTTTACACTGAACAAAAATATAAACGCAACATGTAAAGTGTTGGTCCCATGTTTCATGAGCTGAAATAAAATATCCCAGAAATGTTCCATAGGCACAAAAAGCTTATTTCTCTCAAACGTTTTACACAAATTTGTTTACATCCCTGTTAGTGAGCATTTCTCCTTTGCCAAGATAATCCATCCACCTGACAGGTGTGGCATATCAGGAAGCTGATTAAACAGCATGATCATTACACAGGTGCACCTTGTGCTGGGGACAATAAAAGGCCACTCTAAAATTTGCAGATTTGTCACACAACACAATGCCACAGGCATCTCAAGTTTTGAGGAAGTGTGCAATTGGCATGCTGACTGCAGGAATGTCCACCAGAGCTATTGCCAGAGAATTGAATGATATGTCCTCTACCATAAGCCGTCTCCAACGTCGTTTTAGAGAATTTGGCAGTACGTCCAACCGGCCTCACAACCGCAGACCACGTGTTACCACGCCGGCCCAGGACCTCCACATCCGGAAGAAGCGACGTCATTTCAAATAGTCTACATGTCATATTAAACAGCATATAAACACTCTGAATAGGTCAGGAGCCAGACAGGAAGCCTCAGAAGGAACGAAAATGAATTATCTAGGCTGTATTATTTAAATAATTTCAAGGCTTTAGACAACAAAGAAATACATTGTGAAGCATTTACGAGTGTGACACACTATGCTGGCAGGGACAGAAAGGGCTCAGCATTTAAACAACATGTTGTTGTATTAAATCATTATAGTCTATACATTGCGCATACAGGCTGTGACTTACTAAGATGTAAAAATACAAATTAAATGAAAAATGACTTATTAGTGGCTTTTAATTAATTTTTAGAAAACGAGTTTGGCCAGTCTGTGGCTTCAGGCTCATGCGATGGTGCCTGGAGAGCAGGCCAGCAGTGGAGAATGTATGGTGCATGGAGAGCAGGCCAGCAGTGGAGAATGTATGGTGCATGGAGAGCAGGCCAGCAGTGGAGAATGTATGGTGCATGGAGAGCAGGCCAGCAGTGGAGAATGTATGGTGCATGGAGAGCAGGCCAGCAGTGGAGAATGTATGGAGCATGGAGAGCAGGCCAGCAGTGGAGAATGTGATTGAACGTGGTAATATGCCAGGCTTATTGGGACAAAATCAATTATAACCTTATTGTATAGATTATAGAACGAAAATGAACAAAACTTTTAAGAGATCAGATTTTTAGTTTATAAATACTTTGCTACAATGACACACTTAGTTATCGACCCACCTCGTTCCTTTCAATTAGCATGTTCACGTAGTAAGTACACCATCATGCTTTTGAGATACGTGTCTTTTCAGATTCCACAATGATTCTTTAGTTGTGGACACTACATCACCACACTCCCTCTCTTGGTCCTCATCTTTGTAAGTCACCTTGATCAGTTTCTTTATGAATATATTTAGTGAACTCCATGACAGTAGCTAAAGCAAGGGGCTGTAGCAGCACACAAGTAGACTACAGATGCATGCTGGGCCGGCATGCCCTGAGCTGGTGAAGTGAGCGCTACTGGAGCGCTTCTGGAGCGAAATTGGAGTGGGCGAGAAGGGCGACACTCCAGCTTTTGGGAATCTCGCTCCACGCTCCAGTCAAATTGGGCACCCTCCGCTCCTCGGTCCGCTCCAGCTCTGCTCACATACTCTGGTGCTGGTAGAGCAGCTTGCTATGGAGCGGACAAGCTATAGTTGTTTAAATGCGCGATGGACAGACAAGTGGCACGAGATGCGACTTTTTGCGTGTGGGGAGAGAGCAAGCGAGGGTGGAGGAGGAGGCTTGGCTTGAAGCGCTGGGCATCTTGTGATGTCATGCTTTATCTGAATTAGGCCCACAGAATTATACCTCTTTGCACTCCCGAGAGTTGGCTTAACATTGGACCAGAGCTAGCTAGCTAACAAGCTTGTGTGTGCAGAGTGGCACCAGAATTAAAAACACATCTTACCTTTTTTGTACTTAATAAATCCAATGTGAAACGTGATAACTATAATATCCTTAACCCAGAGCCCCTCCATAACGTCAACGTGTTCTGGACTTCTAACCTCTTTCATACATAATGTGTGTGAGATACAGACTTCTGGGTTGTACCATTGGATGTGTCTATTTCTTCTGCATCCGTAGATACCAACCAATAGTCTGTGTGACTAACGGGGGCGGAGCTAGAGTGGTGTTTGTGAGATAAGGGGTCTCCCGAAGGGGACCAGGGCCGGGGCCTTTTTAACAAAAATGTCTGTAGAGTCCGAATGGTTTGAGTTACAAACTATTAAAAGATATCTATGAAAAGCCGAGACTCTCATGAACACGCACACGTAACATGTTCACCAGCTACACAAGAGTCATTAGAAAGTAAGGGGTTCACGTCTACAACGCTGACATCTGGAGTTAATACACACACTCCTAACTCCACACAGACGTCACTGACTAGTCGGATATTCACCGACAGACAGACAGACAGACAACGCTGACATCTGGAGTTAATACACACACTCCTAACTCCACACAGACGTCACTGACTAGTCGGATATTCACCAACAGACAGACAGACAGACAACGCTGACATCTGGAGTTAATACACACACTCCTAACTCCACACAGACGTCACTGACTAGTCGGATATTCACCGACAGACAGACAGACAGACAACGCTGACATCTGGAGTTAATACACACACTCCTAACTCCACACAGACGTCACTGACTAGTCGGATATTCACTGACAGACAGACAGACAGACAACGCTGACATCTGGAGTTAATACACACACTCCTAACTCCACACAGACGTCACTGACTAGTCGGATATT